>JALLPD010001639.1:0-11643 GCA_036940065.1 Cyclotella cf. meneghiniana | reverse complement strand
AAGAAAACATCTTTTGGATATTGTTTCTCAGAAACTAATATCTTAATCCTGTGTAGTTCCTTTGTCTTGCACAAAGTGTTGAAGACCATTTTTGGAGGTTCCAGGTGGAGGCTCCTAGAGCTTACCAGTGTAAGCAGATATGTGGCCTATTGCAATGCAATCAGGACTGCACAACCAAAAAAGGAAGCAAACATTGTTCCAGTGTTAATCTTCTTTAAATTACATTCCGTTTCAAAATCATCATCTTTCAATTCATCATCATCCTGCATGTGCCTGATATGATTGTAAAGCACACAAAAAGTGGAAAGCAAATTGTCATTGGCCCACTTCAGTTTTTCATTTTATTTGAATGCATGAACAATCTCCGGTGTTAATCGTTCCTGCCTATATGCCAAGACTGGGATACCAGTGTAAGGTACAAATGTGATGCCTCTGATGGCAATGACTGGCTTTGAAATGATTTCCTCTAGCTCATCTTTGGAATACTCTTGTGTATCTGCATGGTCTTTTTGTCAAATTCTACAGTGTAAATCTGAGTGTAAACATCAAAGCTGGTTAACTCTCCACAAAGGAAATGTTAGGACTAAACTCACACCTCACAGTAACCCTAGATCAAATCTGAAACTTTGCATCAGGTATCAATTGTGGAGATCGTTTATCGAATGTCATCTTTTGTCTGACATCCGTCACTTTGTGGGCTGATCATCCCCTTCACTGTAGGTATCAGAATACTTGCCTAAGGAAGAAAATCAAAATCAAGACAACCCTAAGGATTCCACTCATCCCTTTGATCACAATTGGCCTCATAGCCATGGTTGTCCTTACTGGTATTTTCTCACTAGAGCAATCGGAAAAGTAGACTACAGAGACAAATGAAGTCAACCATCACAATTTACCTGGATGGTTTGGTTCATTTTGTAATCAAAATGCCTTGGTTGACCTTGGATGTCTTATTTGTGTCTTTGTCTTCATCATTAGAGTAGCTTGAGTGATGGTCTAATTCCCCAAAATTGTTGTGTGTACTGAAGGATCAACATGTATCTTCAGTTTGACATTTAGAATATCAAACTAAATCAGACCTGCACCCATTGTTTCAACACTCTTCTCAATCTTGGCAGTATGCTTCTTAATGTCATTTTTAGTCTACTTCTTGGGCAAATAGTTATAGACATTGATGGTAACTGGGTTATTGAGTTTATGACCTAATTTTGGCTTTTCTGCATTATTTGGATAAACTGTTTTGTTGAGTTGGCCAAACAACACAATCTTGTCTATATTGAGACTTTTGTCATTAATGGTACCATTCCACACCATCATTCCAAATTCATCATGTTCAATTGTGAAATCAGGAACTGCTGACAATTCATCTTCAGTGAAATTGAGCATCTCTGGAATACAAGGTGTCAACTTGTATTTTGGTATAGTCAGAATGGGCATGTGTTTAAAAGAATGGTTTCATCTTTTGTGACAAATGTCACTAGATTATTAGACATCACATGTCCCTCCCTCCATTTCAAACATTCTACATAATGGGTTTCAGCAGACTGTGTTCCTTTTGCTTGTGTTACAATTTACTGACTGGAATCAGGGATTGATTGTGTCAGAGACAATTTTACCTCCATTTCTATTGCCTTCAACTATTCACCACATCATATTGTTGCAATCTGGGGCTCAGCTTATTCCAATCCCCAGGGTTGAACCAAATCAGATTTATTCATGGTTTGCTGAGTGCTTTAAATATGCATTTCCTCTCCTTTCATTTTATTAACCCACAGGAATGATAGAGATTTCATACTCAAAAGACTGTCCAAACCTCCACCTGCACTCCCTTCATTTCATATGATTTAGTTACATTTGTACTCAAGGAGCTATTGGCTTCATAAAAACCTATTACTTTCTTCAGAAACCCATCTGATGGCTTTTTCACCTCATCAGATGATTGAAACAAGTCAGTGATTGTGTTGGAGGGATCTTTGGCAATTTTGTTGGAAATATTAGTTGTGAACATGATCATGTGATGACATCTGCTTGGGGATTTGGCTGAATGATCAACATATGACAGCAACAGCCCTACAAGATCCTGAAATTGTTGGATGCTCTTTTTGTTCTTCGCTTTGTCTAAGTTCTTATTCAAAATGTCATTGAAGCATTGGCCTTATGTATTGACACAACCAGCTTGCAATGTACCTATTTCGAGAGTAGCACTTTCAGGCTCAAAACTGAAAAATTATTATCAGCGTAAAACTGATTGTCTTCTCCCCAGCCATATTTGCAAACAGAATTCATCAAATGGAATCCCTGTATCCTGCAGTTGTTCTCATGAATTGCATGACATTATCATCTTATCCAATTTTCATGATTGCAGACCTGATTAAACCCTCTGTTACTCCAAAACTATATGGCATTTGGCAGTATGAACTTTTATCACTGGGTTTGGATCTATGTTGTGTATCATCCTCAACATTGCCATCAGGTTGATATGGAACAACACTATCACAGGAAAGCTTGGAATACATTTGTGGTTCTTCTTGATGTAATGCTGAAACCATGTGGCTGCCTCTGTATCTTTCCTTTATTTTTGCAATTTTGTTGTGAATTGTGGTATCGATCCTTTTATATGCAGTAGTTTCTAAAGTGTAAGAGTTTAATAATGCATCTAATGAGATCATATTATTTCCCTGAGGGTTTGAAGGATTAACAATTGTTACATACACTCACTTTTGCACTTGCCTGGTCTGTTTCTGGATGAGGTTTGCTGCTGAAACAACTTTTCTAAGAATAACAAAACACCTTTATCCCACCATGAATTTGGGGAGCAGAAGCAATATGTTCTTACAGTTCATCTGTTTGGCATGGATGATTTTTGAATTCAACTCCATCAAGAATATCTTGTAACCCATTCTTCTGTCACCAGCATTGCTTGAACTTTGAAAACAGGCATGCAGATTTCACAATGTTGTCTGAATCAAATACAAAAAACATTCCATAACAAGTTGGTAGGATTGTGAAGAACTTTGTTTCAACTCATCAGGATTCTTTTTTGTTTTACGGGATTTCATATAACGGGCAACATTATCATAAGAATATGCATCATTGTCATCAGCAAAAACCAGCTTGTCCTCAGAGGTTATTTTTTAACCATAGCATAGACATTCTCAGCAACATTAGCCCTCTCACTTTCCCAACCATCAGAAAGCTTGTAAATGTTCTAAATCTCCAACATATACATCTTACAAATGTCTTGACAATACTTTTCCATAGAGGAGATCAACATCAAAATCTGAGACTTATTTATATTATTTATATCATAAAATGGTCTATCCTGCTGAGCATTGTCATCAATATTGTCATTGAAAGAATCAGTCTGCTTTGTAGGGGTGTTTGGGGTTTTACCCTCTGATGCCATAATAGTCACTAACGTCAATTTAGATTCTGTTTGGAACACTCTTTTTATGCCCTTGTTGTCCTTCGTGCTATTTGAGGAAACATCATCTGTGTTTGTGTTGGGAGACAAGTCAGCTGACCTGTCCAATCTGGTATTATTGGTGTTTTGTCCAGTATCTGTCACCATATTATTGATCTCCAAATCATGATGAGGGTGTCGATGCACAGCTTCTTTCCACATGAATTGTCAGACAAAATTTTCTGGTTCCCATCTGGGTATTCCAAACAATATTGAAAAAGCTCCCATTTGGTCTACCATGCATGATGAAAAACATTTCTGCAGCGCTCAATGACACGCATCTCTTGGCTCTAATACTTGGAATATGCAACCCTTGGAACTGATTAGCCACAAGCATTTAACAGAATCACTCTTCAATCTACTTTTGACTTTTTTGTAAGAGCTCTCACTTGGCTCCTCAGCATTAGCAGTGGGTGTTGATCTAAGAATATTGTTCTTAACAGAGGATGGGATTGTTAATGACTTGTCTTCCTTGAGATTTGTTATGCCACTTTCCTCTGTATGAGTGGTGTTCATGTTGTTGCTTGTGAGGATGGCCACTTTAGCAATCTTGCTTTTTATGTATTGCAACACAGACACCTATGTTTTTCCATACCTATTTGCAAAAAAATTACACATCTCTCACAAATCTTTGCTCATTCTATTTTGGACAAATTACCACATTTTAAGAACTCAAGGAATAAAACACCATAATTGATGTAGTACGTATGAAGAACAGCAAGCTGTTGTTTTGGTGGAATCAAGAGCATACCTGCATCACAAACTAGTTCATTGTGACAACCTAGACAAATGATGCTTTCTCCCTCAAGGTGCTTCATGCAATCAAAGAAGCACTCTATATGGTATACTACATAATAACAGCCACACTGAATGTAAGGAGCACTGAAATCCAGTGTTCTTTCACAAGGACAACCCAGAGCCAAACTCATATCAAAAAGACCATTCATTGAATTAGAAAGAACAGATAGATTCAAATTTTTAATTCAATATTTTTGGGCCCATTGTTTTAGTTGTCGTGGCTGACTTCATATTCCAAAACACTGATGACAGAGTGCACCTCATTGTACCTCTGGTTGTCTGGATTCCCAACTTCAGCAAATAGTTTTATCAATTTGGCCAGAACAGGAATCATACAAGATTTTGTGTGCTCTCTCATTGATTCCATTGAGATATCAGGAATGAATACAGGATCAATCCTTCCTTGCTTTTTTGTAAATATTGAGTAGAAAATTGCAACAGTATGGCACACAGGAGCAATCATCATCATACATGACATCATGAGGCATCTCTGCTGTATAAAAATCATTTATCAGGGGAAAGTTGAGGAGTTTTGGCTCCAGCCCAAGTTCTGAAAGCCACAGATGTGTATTTTTCACCCCAAACTGCTTCGCAATAAAGTGCACTGACTCCTTCTAAATGTCCATATCAATTGCATCATAGACCTTATTGCTGGTTACAGTTGCCACCCAAGAGTCCTTTCCAATTTCCATTGTGACAGCAACATGATGATCAAGGTATTGCAAAAAGAAAACAATGGACTTGAGTGATTTCCATTTCTCAATAATGTCACTCATGAAGTCTGATAAATGGACTTGCATAGTGGCAGGCTGCTTTTGTCCCTTCTCGTTTTCAGCATATTTAGGAGGAAGCTTATTGATCATTAAAATGCTAGCTGCAAGATAATATGTTCCATCATAAAATTGATTGTTTTTGCTGATGTGATGCACAAGTGCTGGAAGAAATCTCCTCATAACCATCTAATTACAATAGGTAGTGTTGCTATTCAAATGATGTAGGACAAAAGGTTGCAATTCTCATAGAATAATATAATCATGCACAGTACCATGGTAAGTCAACTCCAAATCTTTGCCATCATTTCAAACTTCTAGGATAGCACCAGTTTTCCACATCCAATCACCATCAGATGTTGATATGAGCTTTCAATGAGCTCCTTGTCATCTTCATTGGGGCACATAAGGTACTGAATGGACAATGCTGCTTGCTTTGCTGGAGTTGGCACAACTATGGTATCTTTATCCATGACAATGTCAACATTAAAAAATGCATCTTTGTCTAACCATTGTTGGTGTTTGATGTGAAGTTATGATGTGAAGGCATGACAGAGTCATCCACATGCAGCTTTTTGCCATGAGTTTTGAAACCAAAGAAGGTTCTGGCAACTGTGTGAATTTCTGTCTGATGTCTGATGTACCAAAGTTAACTGTTGCCACAACTTCACACAACCTGTTTATGTTCACCCCCAAAAGGACTAGATTTGTACAATGATTGCCTCTTATGATTCCAACATAAAACAAACTGAGATCCCTGTGAGGAATGAAATCAAGAGCCATACTGCAAAAGCAGTTTCTGTTTGCAAAAATCACAGCACTAAGATGATACTCAACACCCCTAATTCATGTGATCTGTTGCAATGATGATAAAGAGTCCCCATCAGTTGGTTCAATGGTTCTTTGTCTGATTTGAGGTTGCAGCTGATGCAAAGCATGTGAGGGCTGTGTTTTATTGTTATTTCATGGGGACATCTGTTTTTGCAGTACAAACTTGAGTCCATGGTATTTGTTTTGTTGTCAGTATCAAGCTCAATTGATGGTTGTTCATAACACCCAACTGTTTCTCTTCCATTGTGCCCTTGTGCATCAAGGATTTTCTCCTGTGGATGTGTTATGTCCTTATGAAATAACCAACACACCATGCAACTTTTCATAGTTGTAACTGTCCTTGGACTTTTAAATCATGAACACTCTTCCTTTACGCGTATTCCTTGTAATTCAAACAAGGGGCAGTTGGTGGGTTATCTCTGTTTTGTGCTTCATAAAATCTGTTTATCATTTCAGATTGAAGGCCACAAAAGTATATCTTGCCTTAATATGATCACCAACTTAAATGAGTTTGACTATCTCTGTTATGGGGAAAGTATCTTTCTTTGATACATTTTTCTAATCATGACAGTATCCATGGGACATGTCATGATGTACCTGACATTTATAAATTCGAACTGCCAGGGGATTGCCCTGCTGTCAACATAAGACATTAGGAAAACTCTATCTCTTTCCTCTTCCTGGGCCATTGCAATCTCCCATCAGACATTGCCTTTGGTTATCAATGCATAATGTCATTTGTCTGAATAGATTCGATCCATTTTGGTGAAACAATTTAAAGGGAATCATCAATGCATCATACGTCTTTCTCCTAACAATATTCAAATCAACTCACCATCCCCAAATGCCTCTCCATATAAGGTTTTAAGGTACATTGCAACACCATGACTGTGAAGGTCCTTGTGTTTCTAATTGATATGAGAAACAAGATCTGAAAATTTTTTGTTGCTGCTGCAGAATTGACTATTCAAACCTGAATCTAACTCTATCAAATCATGCCATTTTTTGTTCATTTTTTTGACAATGGATAATGACACCATTCATCCTCGTTGAACAGAGCATGAAAGCCAAGATGAATTGTTACATTATGGAGGTTCAAGATGAACTATTGCACTTTTTCTTCCTAGGCCAACCAATACTCAAATTGCTAGCATCAGCCCTTCCATCATTATCTCTGTCTCCTACTGTGACATAGAGATCTCTTAGTTCTTCAGCAGACAATTTTTCTTTGAATCCTTCACAGTATTGTTTGCCATTGCCCATCTCTTTAAACCATGCTATTTGTCAGAATATAGAGTCATTGCCTTAGGTGGAGATCAGCCATTGAAACATACAATAATTGTAATGTTTTTGAGGAGTTTGTGTTGTGAAGGTATTTTTCCTTTCTGCTGTGTGGGACTCATAGAGGGAAGAAGTTGGATGTGAGCAGTGGGTGTTTTGTTGGAGGATTTTTGCCAGGAGGAATGACTTGATTGATTGTTGGTTGCATAATGCTATCTAACTTTTTTCTTTGAGTCTCTGTCCTGCTCATTTCCATCATTGTTAACAATTTCCATCGAGCAACTTTGAATTGAAATGGAAATCTTTCAATTTTATTAGTGAAATCCTGGTTGTTAGGTGACAAGATCTTGTCTAACCTCCAATCCTTTAATCTGAGTGTTTATATATAATCTTCACAAACCATGCCAATGTAGTCCCTGGTTGGTTGAATGCCCATGTTTTTTCACTGAAACACTTTTAAAACTTAATGTTATCTGGTCTTCACTCATCTTTCATGTCAAAATCATCGAGACCACAACCTGTGTATCCATTCAAACAACTCTTCGTATCCATAGATAGGTCATTGTCTTGTTGGTCTTTCACACCAGAGCATTCCCCCTGATTGATAACTTCATAACCTATGACCACACAGTATGTATTGACCAATTTGAAGCAGCCTTACTTTTTTGAGGCACAATGTTCTTTCATACAGTGACAAGATGCAAGTATGAAAAAATAAGCACCCGAGTGAGAGTGCATAATCTCTTGCATGAATCAGTGGCAGCAAAACTTTGTTCATTACTTACTGTCATGAACGCCCCATAGGTCTTTGTTCTGAAATAAGAATTGGTGAATGTGACGTTGTAAATCCTGTCTAGGTGGATCTTCTGGAACAAATTTTCAGACAGAGATGATCCCCTGTTTTGGCTAACAACTTTGTATTGCATTCTAGATTCAAGTTTATCCCAAATCTGAGAGCCCCTTATCCCTCTTGCTGTTCCTTAGAAGACACGGTGGACCCAAAGATTCCAGTATTGCCAATCCAGTAACACACTGAAAGCATGATGATTGACCCCACCTCTCTTGCAGTATCACAGATTGCTAAGAGAATTGGTGTGTGATCACCATCTTGCTGGTGCAGGGCAGCTTTGAAGATGACAATCCACTCTCTTATCTTACTCTTGATGACTGAGTGATCAGGGCAAGCATTCACATCCCGTAGGAAGTGCTACATCCAACGAAGCCACAAAGCCAAAGTAGTGCAGGGCTCATGTAATCCCAAAAAAGCTAACTAACCCAAACATTGCACTGATTGTAAAGTTCTCCTCCTCCCTTGCCCTATCACAATTACTCTGAGAATTGGTGAGTGATCCCTGTCTTGCTAGTGGGGTGTAGCTTCAAGGATGACAATCCCTCCTCTCATCTTACTCTTGAGGACTGAGTGACAGAGCCAGAGATCACATCCCGTAGGAAAGACTGCATCCAACCAAGCCATGAAGCCAAAGTAGTGCAGGGTTCACATTATTCCACAAAAACTAAAACAAACACTGTGCTGATGGTCAAGTTCCCCCTCCTTGTGCTTGGACATTAATCTCTGCTTCTTATGGGTGAGATCTTTTAATGTTTTACTTCTGATAACTAAGGCTTATTATGCTGGTCTGTTGCCAAATTGCACAAGTTAGTTTTTGTGCGTTCTTAATTTTCCACTTGATCCCATTTTTGTTGTTATGATGTTCGTTCTCTTTTGGGATTGAATCCTGACAAATTCAATACATTTAGATGTGCTTGTTGTGATATGATGTCATGTGAGGTTTTTTTGGAAAATGGTAAAATATAATTATATATATAGGTGTATGATTATATACCTTAAGAGTTTTGTTGGTTGTCAATACAACTTATGTCTTACGTATTTAGGTAGTGTACATATTGGATGACCGACTACCTTACAAGCAAAACTAGAACATCTTTTATTAATTCCCATGCATGTTTTTCACACTATGCACTTGATCTCACATTGAAATATTGTCTGTAACCTTGCATTCAAAAAAAGTTATGTTCATTTATTTTCAACTGCAATCCATTCACAATGATGTCTAAATCACCAGACCCAATCTTTACCCAATTCCCTTTCACTTTCACCCAATACCCAGTAATTATATACCTGCTGCCATAGTCAGCCCCTCCCTTCATTATGCCTAAGGAATATGCTTGGTTGGAAGCATAATTGAGTTGGCTACAAACCTTCTCAAAATAGATAGTGATGGTACAGATTTCCATGTATTACCTGACACCATCTTTGTGTCCAAATTAGAGTGTCCAACCAATTGGGGCCGCGCAATGTCATGGAACACAGCAAATCATATGGAAAACATGTATGTCACTTTGCCTGCTTACACACAGGTGCAGGAAATTGACATCTGAGCAAAGGGTGCCCATTTTCAGCCAATTGTTACTTGTGAAAACAGTCCCACCAGAATGTAACTGAAATCAATCAAGCTCTGGGCCAACAATGTCAAATGTGACATCTAGTTCTATGGCATCAGAAGCCCTGACAACAAATTTGAAATTAACCCTTTGCAGGAAGGTCCTGCAGTCTATTACTCGTGAAATCAGATGTTATTCCATCAATCAGTGGAAACGGATTCCATTGTACCACTCCACAATGTTGGGATTGGTATACATCAGCAAAATTTAAAGAATCACATGAACTTAGATCTCGGGTATTTGCATACCCACCATCCAGTATCTCATTTGATTTAGTCCTGGTGACTTTTATTTACCCCACTATGGGTATGAATTGGAACCTTTGCCTCAAAGCATCAATCAAATAGCAATAAAAATTCTTGATCTATCATACAGAAAAAATTGACAAAAAAGAGTTATCTTGAGGACCTGATCAGATTGAGTTGAATCCCAAAGCAAGGTGCTGGATGCCATTTGTTCAACCATGGGGTAGGGGATCTGCCTCTCACTACAATTCTACAACCTGTTCTACATTAAATGATTCTGGAATGAGATTGGGCAAAAATCTGTTTGGAAATACTTTTTGTTGGGGAGGTCAAACACAACCAACTGCTCCAAATGTGGAATTGTTCAAGAGGTATTGTGTGGCTAGATGGATCAACCATTGGGGGGGGGGGGGCATTGACACAAATGGCAAGCCAAGTTTCTATGTATAATACTGACATGACCTCCGGAAGTATGGCATTGCATCTATCAAAAAGAGCTCTGGCCATTCAAATTTAAAGAAGTCCAACTACATGTCAACAAAAGAACCACTTTAAATGGAATCTACATTATGTCCAGCATCTGACCTGAAACAATCCTGTGAAACTGGGGATTAGACTTCAGCAAGGATGAACACCTCTGATTGAACTTTGACTTCTTTTCACCTCACAAATGAAAGACTTTGTAACAATGTCAATCAACTTGACACATTTTCTGATTGGAGTTACAGTTTAGATGATGACAAGATATTTCAGCAGCATCCACATCAGAGTCAAAAGATATCTACTACTAGAAACACAGATGAGGTCACAACCTCACCTGCTCCTGATCTTTTGTGTGACATTTCTAGTATTTTTAGCAATTCAAGGTATTTGAATCCAAAGGTTGACAAGGATCTTATCCCTGGGAAACTCTCATAGCTAGACATGGATTGGGCAAAAAAGACATCAAAATATGCTTTGTGCTTTGACCAATTTTGCCAAGGGAGAATCCTTCTAAAGCAGAAGCAGTTAGTTTGTATACTTTCTTGCTGTTGTGTATGAGTTCACATTCATCACAATTACAAACTGCCAACAGGAGTACTATAAAATGCTATGTGTAAGATGTCAACTGAGCTACAGTACAGCAAAGGCTGGTGATATGACTTTTCGAATTTGGGATAGTGTGATGAAGAGTTCAGCTGATTATTCTTATGAATACCTTCAAGTATGTCTTTTGTTCACAAAGTATTCATTTATTTATGACTTGCATTGTTCTTGTAAGGCCATTAAGATGGTTGAAGAGGAGGACTCCATCAAAGTCCCAATTGGTTTTGGATCAAACACAGCAAGGGGTTATAAAAATAGATTGAGGAGGGTCATGATGCAACAAGAAGGAAAGGCTCAGTATGGTTAACCAAAGACAAAACAACAACTGCGTTTGGAAAAAATTCAGTTGTTTGTTGAGAAAAGAAAAGTGTTTTTTTGTGGAAAGACAAATATTTAGAGGTTATCTTGTTTCTGTAGAGGATGTTTCAAGCAATAGCAGAGCATGACCGAGGATGTGGTATGCAAAAAAACATGATGAGTCAAACTCACGAAATAAGTTTTGCCAAAAATGAGAGAGATTTTCTGGGACAAAAATGATGGTCACTGTCAAATGATGCCTGTGCCTGTTGGTTTTAAATTGAAAACTGAAGATGGACAAGTCACCTTGCCTCTTGTCTTTTGGGTGCATGCATATCCTGGGTACTGTCCCAGGCTACCTCCAATGTCAGACCAATGCTATGGTACTCAGCAAATATCATTGGTGCAA
>JALLPD010001638.1:0-11637 GCA_036940065.1 Cyclotella cf. meneghiniana | reverse complement strand
AGACGTGGGCCATTTTTGCGATTAGTGTAAAAGTGTTTTTGGGTATGCTCCAGTATCCTATGAAGCAAAAAACATCTCCCAATTGTACATGTGTTTTTGGTATTCTCCATTATATTTTATGAGTGGCAAAAGTCTAGAGGTACATGAACTTGGTGTACCGTACACTCCTTTGTACTGTGTATGCGTAAGGTATGGTACGAGAAAGTGTGACAACAACGATGTCAACTGAAGTGCAGCGAACAAAAATGATGATCTAAGATATTCTACAAGCTTTCACCTAATACTCGACTTTCTCCGGAGAAATCGTGAGGGAACGTGTAGAAAGTCAATCAAAAGAAGTCAAAGCTCAGAACCCACTTCTGTAAGGGAGAATTGTGTATCTATCTCTGGTTTATGGTGTGGCCTTGTTTTGACCCTAATCAATCCTTTCATACGGGAACTTGTAGAAAGGCAATCTCAAGAACTCCAAGGTCAGAACCATCTTCTGTTCATCCAATTTATCTGCTGAAAGTATTGCCCTCGTTTCACTCATTTATCCTCTCATAAAAAAATACTTCGCATCGACCCGAGACTCTTAAATATCATTATTATTGTATGGACCAGGTAACAAAAAGAAACCCCATTTTTTGATACGATGATGACATCCGAAGCGAAAAGAATTGTAGTTGTAGGGACCGGTGATAAGGCGTAAGTAATGATGAGAATTTGCTTTGTCAGCTTAGAAAACTTGTGTGTTTTCCTCTTCAAAATAAAATGCATGGATTCCTTTCTTTTCATCTTCAAAACACAAGGCATGGAATTGCTCATATGTAAGTCTCGCTAAAGTTATTGTATCATTGCGTTGGGACTGAGTGTGATAAACGTCCATTGTCACGCACCCCTGTTTCTGCAGGTACGAATGCTACGCTAACAAAGAACACTTTTCCATGGTATTTACCGAGCCGCTCCAATCTAAGAAGACAATACCATTTGATGCCTCCGTGACCATAGAACCTTTTCCACAAGCTCTCGAGGCCTGTGACATTTGCATATTGGCTATCCCAGATTACGCGATTGAGTTGTTTCTCATTCAGAACTTCAGTCTGTTGAAAGATAGCATTTTGATCGATTTGACGAACGGGAACGGAAAAAACAAGCGAGATCTCAAACGAGTTCTCGCCTCTCTCGACATCAAGTTCGATCGGTGGGTCAAAGCATTCAATGATACCGGCGCGATTCAGGAATTGCAGCATCATTCCGGTGGCAAATCTCGATTCGCGACTCAGGTTTGCGGGCCGGATGAAGAATGCGTAGAAGGAGTGATCGAACTCGCCGAAGCGTTGGGATATTCTACGAAGAAGGTACCGATCGATCAATACGAGAAGTTGCAAGTTGCTCAAGACTCCATCGGATGGGAGTGGAAGCACGCCAGTGTATTGATGGTGGCATTATTCCTTCTTGTCTTCACCTACGTTACCATCCAAACCAGTGGCCGTCCACACTTTGAATGGTATACCATCTTGGCACGCCATTCTAATAAAATGTTTGCATGGACCAGCATCTATGGATTTGCTCTATCCCTTCTTCCAGGAACATTGATACGTTTGATAAACGCATTCGGCGCCACCAGGAGACCCCGTCTCCTCGTGTGGGGCTGCAACATCCGCAAGCACGTGGGGCTGATTTCGTTGTATTTCCTTTTCCTTCACGCATGCATGGCGGTTCTATTGTTTGGTGGAGAGTATTTCGGATACATGTTGTACGGGGGTGTAATGGAATGGGAAGACGAGGCGAGCATGCTGACTGCGGTTTTGAGCACGTCCCTTTTCATAATCACGGGAATAGCATCGCTGCCCTCCGTCGGCGACGCGATGAACAAGGCACAATTTGCGTGCGTTTTCGGACCAGTCGTGTGGATGGCGCTCGCGTTGGGAGTGATGCATGTCATGTTCCTTGGAGTGACGAGCTGGACTGAGACTCCAAGGAGTCCGTATGCTTGGGCTCGAGGAATGCCGCCGGATACGCTTCTTTCATCAGTGTTCCCGCTTTCCGTCATGTTCTTGAAGGCTGTGCAAATTGGATTTGGGTGGATTGGCTGGATCAAGAACAAAATTGATGCATCAAAGACGACCTCGGTCCATAATGAATCTTCCTGTTTGTCTGAAAATATTAATGGAACCTACCCTGAAAAATCGGAAAATGGAGTGATTCAAGGGGTTTGAAGATGTAATTAATTGTAATTTAATAATATGTTGTGAGCTGTTGTGAGAGAATGAAATCATGACATCAAAATTACCATTCAATATAATTATTTACATAATTAGAAAATAGCAAAAATGCACTTAAGAGTGCACTTCTCGCGCAAGAAGGTGCATGGTAAATATGTATATTATGAGTATATTATGGTATGTGCAGGTATGTGCACAAATTTTGATATGTGGCAATTATGTCAAACACCACATCAATTGTCACAAAGATATATTTTGAGAGACTATTAAGCATCATGTTACGCCCAATACAAAGTGTCTCGCGTCTATTCCTGATTCATTTCGTTTGCATCTGGAATAGAAACTCTCACTGCCATCCTGACTCGACTGCTGGTTTTGGATCCATCGTGCGATTTGCTGATGCCAAGTACTTTTCGCCTCCTTCTCCAACGAGGTCACGATTTCAAAGGAAATCCACGGCTTTCATAACGGGGCCAGATTCCAGATTTCGGCCATCTTCTGGGGGAGAAGATGGCGTGCTTCGGTCACAGCGGCAACGTAACGACGAATCTGATCTTCGTGTGGATACCATTAAAAATGATCAGATTTTAAGTCCAACCGACGAAGGCAAGAATATTCCCCTGAACGACGCATTCGACAAAGTGGTCAATGCACGATTTGCATGTCCGAGATTTCAACGCTATCGAGAGCCACCTCTCACGAGTAGCAACGAAACTAGCAAATCACCAACACATGCAAACTCCATTCCCACCGCGTCAGTGTCCAACCCGCTGACTGTCCAAGCGGCGTATCATTGCCTCAATCTTTCGCAAAGATCCCCGACTGGATTCAATACTCAACCCTATCGAATTGTACTCGTACACAGTTGTGAACAAAAGGCGGCACTGAGCCAATATTGTCTTGCAAGGAATGCGGATAGAGTACGAGACTCTGATTGTACTGCCGTGTTTTTGAGTGATGGGGAGTGTGGCAGAGACTGGAGTAGATTTCGGAACTTTTTGCTCGGGGATATTGATACTGACGCTTCTTCTTCTTTGGATGGGACGCCGGATGAACCAACAGTATCACAAGCAACAGCAACAACGGGGAAGCTGATTAAATCATCATCGCGGGCACGGCGTCCTCTTTCTCCGGAGGAGTTGAAGAAGATGCGCATTTTCATCCTGTTATTCTCCAGCGGATACCCTATCCCTCGAATAGCGTCTAGACCATTCTCTTTTTTTGTACGACTTGGAATGGCGGTGCTGGCGTCATTTTTCAGAACGCTACACACTCTTCGACACAAACTCTCCCAGAGTTCCTCCGCTACACTACAGTGGATCTACAAACTTTTTCCGCGCAAAAGTCTATTACTCCCCACGCTTTCTTCACCAGAAACGTGGTCGCAGAAAAACACGATGCTGGTCGCCATGACGTACATGCTGGCGTGTACCTCTCGAGGATTGGCCACCTGTCCCATGGAAGGAATCGATGCACAGGGAATACGATCTGTGTTGGGTATACCGAGAAGGTTCGGTATTCCGTTGATCGTCAGTACGGGGACGCCGTATCGCGATGAGGATGGCGATGGTTTGGATGATGCGGCAGCGAGCCATGGGGATGGAGGGATGTCACCGAGGTATCCGATGGAAGAAGTGGTGTTTGGGAATTCATTTGGTTGTCCACTTGTATGTCCGTCTTGAGCTGTCGTGTGCCGGAAAGCCTAGACGATGTAAGTAGACTTGATGAATTTCTCTGAGGAAATTCCACCTTCGTGCATGGACGATAAGAAGCTGGCAGTTTCACACGACAATAACTACGCGATTGCCTTTCCTATCATTGTATACCCGATTGGGCATCGATTGTAATACACACGACTAATATTCAATCGTTCAAAAAACACGAATTTTATCGACCAATCGCATAACAATAATATTTTTCTGTAACAAGAAATCTACTGCATCCACAATATTGCGTTACAAAAAGTTAAGGATCAATCTATGAATGATCTTCGTGGAACGCGCACGTTGCCTTATACATCACACTCTTCATCACATGTGTTACAAAAAGTGCAGGATCAATCTATGACTGATCTCGTGGAGCGCCTTCGGTGACTTATCCACTGCTCTCTTCATCCCATTCGTACTGTCATGTACTCTCACAAAGTAATGCTACATAATGTGCTTGTTTGACTTGCTTGATGCACCGTGACTTTGTGATTTGCCTGATTTGCTTATTGGAGCTGACAATTATTATCAACATTGAAGAAAAAAGTGCATTGATTGTTAGCCTCCATTTCTGGTTGCAGGATTAAGGCTTGACTTAAAAAGTTTCAAGTAAATTGGAGTCAAAATTACCTTCGGTCGGCAGCCACGTTGGCCAAGGTGTCGTTGGCGAATAGGTCGGAAAGGAGTTGCCTGGCGATTGAGTAGCCGTTGTCGGTGTAAATGTCTGTGTGGGAACAGAAGATATCGTAGGAGAAAATGTGGGCAACCTTATACACTTGTTGCTTGTGTCAGGTTTCTTTGTTCCCTTCGAGTCAGCCTTGGACTTCAAACCCCGAAATCTTCCTTTGCTTGATTTGCTCTCGCCGGATTTGCTCTTGCCTGACTCGCTCTCACCAGATTCGATCTCGCCTGGTTTGGAATCATGGCACAGGTCTCCCGTGCGGGCACAGACGGTATCCTTCACAAAATCTGAGATCGCACTAACTCGAGTGTAAACGCCGGGGAACCTGTCGTTAGCACATCTACCTTGGCCCCAGCTCACAATACCCACTTGAACAACAGGATTTTGAGGACCACCAATACGTCCGCCTTTGCCTAAGACAAGGGGTCCACCTTGAAATAAAGGTGTGTAGGAAAAAGTAATGCCATTATGATAATAGTGAACTAGAAGCCCATCGCAAAAATGAAGCACTAACCAGAATCGCCAAAACAACTATCTTTCCCTTCTGCAGTGGCACACATCATAGAATATGAAATTGACTCGTCCTTGTACCTGTATGGTTTCTTTGTACAGGCTTCGTTGGTAACATATTCAAGCGTAACAGCGTACGGGACATGTGGATAACCGTTTTCGGCCAAACCCCACCCGGCCACATCCATTGGAGCATTAGAGACGGGCACATTTGGGTCAGTGTTCAACGTGACGGGAGTTATTAGGTTCATTGCCGCGGGGAGGAACAAAACAGCAACATCGTTTTCGTTTGTAAGATTATCATATCCTGGATGATAAACGACATCTCCGTCACATTGAGACCTGTCCTTCAAATACATGCGAATAACACCCGTGTCATTAAATAAATTATATCGGTGGAATTCCACCCACTCGGGAGGAGACCACTGCAAACCGGTAGTAGCTTCCAATTGAAAAAGACAGTGCGCCGCCGTCATTACCGCTCGCGGAGACACGAGTGTCCCTCCGCATATTAGACCCCAAAAGGCACTTTCTCCTACGCCGACACTTACGAGGTATGGTCGACTGTTGGGTTTGATTTCGTATCCACCCACAATCGAATGAGTCGGTGCATCGAGAGCGTTGGCGGCGATGCCGCCAAGTGTCAAAAGACGTAACATCGAAGCATTTGAGAACATGCTACTAACAGCTATGTTCTGTCAAGCCAAGTGAAAAGATACATCCAATGGGATCGAATCGTCAGATAATATGGGCACAAGACATGTTCGGTAGCCAGAACCCCTCTCCGCTGCAACACAAGAATGTGAGAGAAGCCTCGCCTCACGCATCCGTCCATGTGTTGTGATCCTCCGGCCCTCAACACTCGGGCCTTACAACACAAAAGCCTCTACAACCTGAGAACACACCGCGGACATAATAATATATTATATATTATAGAGAGATTAAAGAGGACATAAAGCGAATGAGAAGTGAATGACACCAGTGCAGCTATGGTAATTATTAGAGGTATAGTAATTATTCTCAACCTACAGCATGTTATTATGGTGAATCGGCCACACCCATGAGAAGGGCACACTCAACAAAATCTCACCGATTTTACGAACATTTTAGGTTTTGAGCCCTTAAACCTGCTTTTTCTGCCTAAATGCAATTGGAACATCTCCATTGCATGACCAATCGCCCATAATATGCTGGGCTCCGCGTAATTCCTCTATTGGTTCCAAAGTTATGGCTGATCCTTGATAGACTAAGGCCAGCTTCTAAGGCGCTGCCTAGTTGCATCCGCGTCGTATCGCCCTATCTGTAGCCAGAAGGACATCACTAGACAGTGGTGGTACCTCTACACTACCCCACGTAGACACTGCCCTACTCAGCACAGACCGTCTCCACACTTGCCTGTAAGACAAAATATCGCGGGAGCACCACACACCCCACTATTCCTCCAACACACATCCCACTACAACAATCGTGGCCTCACAATCTTTCTCCTTCGATTGATTGACTAACTCAACCAATCAAAACACTAGCTTCCTCCAGCTAATGCCCTTCGAAAAAGTTTTCCCTGCCCACCATCTCCTTGCCGCCAGTCGCGACAAGATACAGCCAAGCGTCATAAGTATGCAAGGGAACACAGACTTGTCTAGTATATAGTCCATTAGCCCATTACTTTAGGGACTTTGTTACATCCTAATACATACCATGTCCCACTACCTACCTATTTTAGTCATCTTGTACATACTAGCAACCTAGCAGACGGTCGCATGCAGCCAGGACCAAGGCACCGCACGGTTATTCTGCTTGCAGAATATAAAATGATTCTTGTTTTCACAGAAGAGTAAAATAAAATTCTGATTAAACTAATTCACATGAGGTTTGCAACTTGGTGATATTTTGAAAACTCATTGGGACTGTTCATATGTGAAGTCTAAGAGTAGGCTCACAAGTGACTTCTGAAAAATTTGTTGGGACTAATTGTGTGAGAATGGCCTATGTTAAATAGCAGCAATCATGCATGGGAACAGCTACTCTTGGATTCCAACACTTTTATCAAGTTTAACATCTATTAAGATTACCCTGATTGTATGTGAATGACATGAACCCATTCCTGCTCAGCATGCCACTTTTTGCAAAGTATATATTGGAGTATTGTCCGAACAAATTTGCTCTTGTGCTTTTGTTGTGGGATCACTTTATAACCACATGTTTGAAAGTCATGTATCACAAAATCATGTTTGTGTTTTGGCAATTGTTGTTGGGGTCATTGCCCAGAATTACAATGATATCATTTAAATGTTCCATCCAGTTAACATATCATACTACTCAATGTGGTTTGTTATTGTCAAACCATTCTCTTTCCTAGCTAAAAAAGAAGCACCTTTTGATGAAATGTTCATTGACAAACCCAATAGCATGCATGATCAGGGCCCGGAAAAAGTAAGTCTTAATATGGCAGAGGCTGTCTTGGTTGAAGTTCAACAAAACAATTGACGAAAATTCCACACCTGTAACTCCCAAACATTCACAGTGATCCCAGACAAAGGAAATGTCATTGTCTGACAACAGTGAGTAGTCATCAATGTCAAAAAACTAGAATATCATATTTGTTCTCTTTTTTGTCATATTTGTTCTCTTTTTTGTTTAAAGTCGATTGAGGAACCGCCCCCCAAAAAGAGGCAGAAGGGGAGCACAAGACTCCTCAGTTGCCAATCCAGTTGAGGCAAAAAAAATATATCTCCTCCAAAAAACATATAACCCCATCCAAGAAGACATAAACCTCTAAAGACATGGCTGCTACAACCATTGAACCTATGAATGTTGACCATGATCCCCAAAAAGGAGAAAAATACTCCCGGCTCAAATGTACAAGGGACAACAATAATAACTAGGCCAAAGAGCCACAACCTGAGAAGGAGGATATAAAAATTGTTGATAACAATGATAATTCTGCTAGTTCTGCACCATCAAAGAAATCAACACCAAAAACAACCATAACCGCAGTCCGAATTATAATATCTCCCAACATGAGACTACCAAAATGCC
This sequence comes from Cyclotella cf. meneghiniana, assembly GCA_036940065.1. Taxonomy (NCBI): domain Eukaryota; phylum Bacillariophyta; class Thalassiosirophyceae; order Thalassiosirales; family Thalassiosiraceae; genus Cyclotella; species Cyclotella cf. meneghiniana. Next base: position 3,493 of record JALLPD010001638.1, on the reverse strand, counting down.
ATCTCATCTGTTGACCAGATTCTTCAACCTATTTTCACAATGGGACACTCTGATGCAGCAAATCTTCTTGATACAGCTTGTAATCAGAGGAAACTTGAGTTTCGGAACAGCAATCGGCCTATTGTCTTTCATTTCTACACTTCTAATGAAGAAAGTGCTGTCAAAATTCCTTGGGTTTGTCTGATTAACTGCAATCACAACATTTCTTTCAACAGCTCAGTAGTCAGTGAGATTGAGTTCAATTACTCCAAGTCCACTGCCACACATCTGACAGAAAGCAAACATATGCCAAATGCAAATTCTGATATGAAGACATGTTTGGCATACACAGACTGCTCTGATGTGCATCTATGTGAGGACCTGACTCAGCTTGTTCCACTTGTTCAGACTTAGACAAAGAAGCATCTTTCATTTCCATGTGGCCATTTTCTTTTTAAGGTGATTAGGGAGTCTCTTTTTGAGAAATGGGAACTAAATTTTAGAGTAAACTCCTACCCAGATGAAGGCAAGATAAAATGGACAAAAGGCTATGGTTTGGAAGAAGAATGCCAACATCTCATAGATTTATTCTCTGATTTCAGTTTACATGGAGAGGGCAACATTTGAGATGGATAACTACTCATTCCTTACAAAATTCAATTGTTCTACCACTTGCTTCTTTGTCATGCCAACCTTGTTCTTGTCGTGACAATGCTGAGGGAAAACATCGTCAATATGATGATTGTTCTCTTGCAATCAGCTGTTACATTGACCCACCACACAATTAATTTTAGTGAACTCTACTCTCAACTGTCATTTTTCACAAATGGTATACTTTCCAGGAGCAAAGATGATTGGCCAGAAGAAAAACCATTCTTGGATGAACTTTGAACAGGTGTTGGATGGATCTGTCAAGTGCAATCCTATCAAGAAGTGTTCCACCCTCAAAGAATTCCTTCAAATTTATTGCTCATCCTAGCCCCAACCTGCACTTATCATGCTCAGTACGCAAATATCTGATGGTAAATTAGCTTCCAATAGACCTTATCCCATGGATCTATGTGCTCAATTTATGAAATCATTGGAAAAAATATAGATTCCACATCACTGACATTTACTCCTAATATGAATATGTTCCCATGTGATTTGACATCTGATCTCACAACAAGTGCAGTAGAAAAATTACTCACAAAGTCTGACCTTGGTAGCTCTTCAGAGTCAATATTGATGCATCATTTCAAAGATGAAATGAGCATGATGTTCAAGCGTTCATCAAGTATCCATCAAGAGCACGATTTGAGTCAACTTTTTTGAACTTCTTCACATATTTCTCTCATAAAGACAAAACTAAAAGACTTCATCCACTCTTTGTCAATTCCTATAAAAGTCTTGTTGAGAACTCAAGTGACTTGGTTTATGATGAAGCAAACACGGGGACTGACTCTTATCCCATGATTAACTCCCTGACTATGTCCCATGTCAACAGAATCTATTTTGCCATCAAAGTCTTCAGCTACCTCTAAGCAGCTTCAAGAATATCAGTTTCAATGAGGTGGAATCTTTAGAATCAAATTGCTCCTCAATAGTATTCTTTGATATTACAGAAATGCAAGGATCTCAACACAAACTCATCTTATTCATGGCACTGGACCACTGTGGTACATGGACATTATCCCGTCAAAAACTCTATATTTCAACTTCTATGAATCTCATATCATTGGAGTAACTGTAGTCGTTGCTAATATGATTGACTCAGATTTTGACCATCTCAATGAACACCAGGCCAGATCAACACCATCTACCAGTCCCAATTGCCAAAAATCCCAATCAAAAGTCTCCTGATAAGGTTCATTGACAGCTCAAGGCATTCAGCTTTATGAATGACCCCCTCAACTTCTCTGTGCAAGATATCTACTACAACTTGAGTAAGTATTGGATTGCTGTCATTTGTTTGATCTCCGTAACTTGTAAATCCAGCCATTAGCCTGAATTACAAGCATATCCTATGCTTTGATTTGTTTTTGTCAACTTGTTATTCCAGTCACTTGCCAGACTACCAATTACCAACTAAATCAATTTTTTATGAAGCATTTCTTAATTTTTCTCTCAAAATGTATACTATCAATTTGCAAGATGCCATACACTGCAAACGAATTGTTAGTACGCTGTTAGTAAATTAAAATTTCTTACTAACAATCGCATATAGAATTTATAGTAATCTAATTTAGCTCAAAAATTGCTGTTGTTAGTAAAAATGTTAGTTTTCAAAGAATCCAAACCAAACTGGTGAATTTTTATCACTTTCTTAGAATCTTACTAACAACACCCATTTTTGCTAATGGAATACCTAACAGAATGAATCAATATGGAGTCAATTTTTTCTAACAAAATTACTAACAAATACATTCTTAACCCGGCAGCACGTAACCATAGGAGTAGATTTATAATTATTGTGAGAACTCTGCCCGTACAAAACCAATAACAACATGAAATTATATAATTTGAAATTTATTTTTGTTAAGCAAGTAAAACAATTCCATCATGATCAAAAATAAATCTATCTCATCACAAAACTATCCTCATTGTGGTAGATGTATGCCAATATGGGAGAGAATGACCTTATGAGTGGGGATTGTAATTCATAGTCAGGAAGAGTAGCAGAATAAGGCAGGTTAGGGATAGATAGTTCCAATTGAATAGTCACAATAAAAATTGCAGTACTCACCACTGGAGTGATCTTATGACCTGCTTCTACTTTTGGTTGTTTGATTGATGCCACAGGAAGGCGCAGCTTGAGGTGTGGGATTTGAAATTTGTGGTCAGGAGGAGTGACAGAATATGGCAGGTCGGTCACAGAGAGCTCCAAATAAATACAATAAAAATTGCAATGCTCACTACTGGATTGGTCAAACAACCTACTTCTTTTGTTGGCTGTCACTTTGATGCCACAGGAAGGTGCAGCGTGGGGCGTGGGATTTGAAATTCATGGTTGGAGGGAGCAGCAGAAGATGGCAGGTCAGGAGCAGTGAGTTCCTATCAAATAGTTGTCCACAAAAAAATTGCAACACTCACCACTGGACTTGTCAATAAACCTGCTATTTTGTTTTTTGATTGAAGCATGGGAGGACACACCATGGGGTGGTACATTTTTAAATCATAGAGGGTAGGGGTGAAAAAAGATGGCAGGTTGATGGCAAATTTCAGTGAAATAATTGACCAAGTAAAAATTGCAATACTCACCACAGGATTGGTTAATAGACCTGCTCTTTTTTTGTTGTTAGATTGATGTCATGGGAGGGCACGGCATGGGACATTGTGTTTTTGATTAATAGAGGGCAGGGATGACAGAAGATGACATGTCAGTGGTGAGTTTCAATGAAAGATTTGATCAAAAAATTATTGCATCACTCAACACTGGACACTGCTAACATTTTATTCATAAGTATGTTCATAAGAAATTTTCATTATAAACAAAATCGCCCAGTATTATTTATGCCTTTTGTTCATAAGTTAT
>JALLPD010001637.1:0-11633 GCA_036940065.1 Cyclotella cf. meneghiniana | reverse complement strand
ATTGCAATCAATCATACCTTGCTGAGTGCTGCTTTTCAATAACAATGGTAGATGGGCAAAAATATCAGGCTGTTTGAGAGAGGTGGTGTTGATGGCAGTGTGGCAAAGATGGCATCAAGGCAGCTGGTAGCAACATTATAATTTGATTCAATTCAAACTAAATTTTACATAAAATTATTTTCCATTAATATTCCATCTTTTAGTATTTAATGAATTAATGGCTATATGTTGTGCACTTCATATAGTATTGTTTGGTGTCGTAAACTTACCATTTTCTCTAAAGTATAGTCCCAATTGTGGTGATAGAGACCCTGCGTAATATCCCATGCATATTTTTGTTGAGAAACAGAGCATCAACAAACTAAATGATCACCCCACCCAGTCATAATAATCTCTAGTCCACTGTTTTCTTCACCACAAATGCAATGTCATATCCATCTGAGCAAGCAACAACTCAAGAAATCATATCCATCTTTCACGGCAAAGGAAACAGGCATTTGAGAGATGATATTTTTGGTGGCATAGATGAAAGTGGTTAACATGTTATGGCTAAGATGTCTTGGAATGAGGAGTCAAAAAGGAAGCTAGAAATATGGAGCAAACCAAAGAGGAAGAGCACCAACATTTTATTTCTGCAATGTTAATTGGGAGGAAGAAAAGTCTCCCTTGCAAACTTTCTGAATGGTCTGCCCATGATAACCTAAAAAGGAAACTAAACAAGCATTCCATCAGGACAATATGTAGATAGATGGATGGTGGGTTGAATAAATTGAAATAAAAACTTACCCTTTCATATCAATCTCCTTGTGCCTCTATTCCATCATGATGGCCATCATGAAGCAAAACTCTCATGATGGAAATGAAGCAATTTATTGGTAAAAAATTTGAACCGGACCAAACCTAAAAATAGTGTAGGGGCTCTGACAGTGAGGGCAATCACAGTGGAATTGTTGTTGCAGTGGATGTTTTTGAATGAAATACAATTGGGCAGCGGTGGCAAAACTTTCATTGTGTGGAAGCAGCCATGTGATCAATTTTTTCTGTGCAGTGTAGTAAAAGTGTCTTAGTAAATTCCAGAGTTTTTGTATGTGGCAATAACACAAAAGATGGCCACTAAACTTCTTGGGACCAACTAAAATATATGTAAGGATAGTGGCATTGCCTGGATTGTCCAGTATCCTAATTCTTGATTTAGGTTAGGATCAACCTTTTATTGGTTTAGGGAACACCTGGGGGTGCCTAAAACTGCCCCTAAACATTAATTCAAATTTTGGTACTCACTCAGTAAGAGTGAATTAGAGAGAGAGTCAGTATAATTTAGTTGGAGTTAGTCTAAGTTAGAATGAGTCAGTTAGTGATTGCTGATATTGGTATTTACATTTAGTGGTTGATTTAATAACATCCAAAAGTCCCCCGCCAACCAAGTATGATCCTAACCTAAAAAGGCATACATTTAATGTTAGGTTACCCCTGGGTAGGTAAATAACCTAACATTAAATTCAAACATCCCATACCTGTTCAGGGGTGTCCATCCAGGAAGAGAACGCTCAATTTCATCCATGCCAACACAAGGAATCAAATTAGATGTTGTCATTGCATCTTCAACCTATCCTGCTCATGTCTCCTTTCATAATCTGCTATGTGAATCCACATGTACAGATAACACATGCTAGAGCTGCTAAGAAATACAACACAGAAGTTCTTCTGCAGGTCATAAAGAACATTCTGCCAACAGCTGTTCAACTATGGGACAAGGTAGTCCGTGTCTAAAATGAGCAGTTAGGAACAGATATCTTGCAAGACAAGGATCCTGTAAATAGGCATTAGGCAAAAATTGTGTAACAAGTTCAAGAAGCCCACCGGGAAGAGGTAGCTGCAATTGACTTCATCCTCCAGTGTCAGAGGGTGCAGTTGAAGATTTTTAAGAAGTGTGAGACATCAATGATGGATACGGGTGATTCTTCAGCAGATGAGTCTGGTAGCAGTAAAGGGAATAATAAAAATATAGATTGGCCTGAGGAGGAAGTGGCTTCGGTTGTTTCTGCTTTGCCTTTAGGTAGAAATGCAGAGTTTAATGAAGGGAATGAAGAGGATTAAGGGGTAGTTGAAAGTTGACAGGGTCACTGGGGCATTGAGTGGATCAGAATTTGCTGCAACAGTCACAGTCTAGTGAAGGAAAGAAGTATGGTTGGATCAAATCCTGACTAATTTGCTTGAAACTCTACATGTCTATAATGATTCTCTTATTTAAGAATCAGATCTTGATGTATTGAAGTCAACATCTTCTTAGAAAACACCTTCTGAAATGTGCCCATACAAACCTTAGAACAGTGCAAACAAGGCAAGGGGCAATGTTGTGATTTGATTAAAGGCTTGTGTGATTCTGTTGCTGGATCTGCATATACTATATCTGTTGTCAGTGAAAGGTCAGCTCCTGCTGGCAATATGTTCTTACAATTCATGACCTTTCAAGTTTTCCAGATCCAATTACAGGATCAAATCACAAGATTGATGTAATTGAGAAGCAATCCATGGTGATGAGGAAGTGCTAAGAAATTTTGCAAAAAACCCAAGAGAAGACAGAGAAGCATAAGAAAAAAGGGAAGAAAAAGCAGTCAAAGGACAGCATCAGAAGAAGGGAAAGACTGAAGAGGTGTGGAAAGATTCAGTGGATGATGAAAAGGAAAAAGTAGCAGCAATTCTAGCTCTAGCAGTTGTTCTCCGGCAGCAGTAGAAATAGTAGTGATAGCGAGCAATTTTGGAGGATTGGAGTTTAAAATCTTTGTTACTCATCTAACCTACTTTGATGCTATAATTATTGTTTAAAACTTAGTTAGACCTTGTAGATATAGTAACAACTAATACAATCAGGGCCATTCATCACAATTACTCTCTCATATTCTGGATGAAATACTGTTTTAATTCGACTGCATCCAAAGATGATGTGCATTTAAGAGTTGTGAATCAATATGATTGATTGTATCATTCTTTTTTGTTTTGTTGCATAACTTGGTAGACATCTTTTGAATCATGGAAGGAAACCTTGCAATCTTGTCATACTGCAGTTGCTGGCCTGTCTAAGCAACATGAATGAGTTAGACGATAGCTAAATACAAGGTCTGAGATTGACCTAAGCTGATAGTTAGGAGAATTTTTATGAAAAGAAAATAGGAAACAAAAAATGGGTTTCCAGTTGATGGGAAGTTATTTCATTATGAGCGATTGAAATAATGTAAACTGAAGATTGGAGAATATCTATCCTTATGCTTTTATCATATAAATAACAAAACAAGCATGTAGTTTTCTGTTCAAACTGGTATTTTTGCACTAAAGACATAGTGAAGGATGTGTAGGGTCTGCACATTTTTGGTTTAATTTTTAAGAGACTTAATGACACGCGTGGTTTTTTACACAGTTCTGGTATGTTTTGGCAAGATCAAATCATTTGGAGATTTGAATATTGGCAAAAAGAATCTTTTACAGGTTTCTAATTTTTTTAAATTGGAGTCCATGACCAATAGGATTGTGTCAAATTTGAGCATATCTTGGGTAAACATTCTGAGAGCATCGTTGACTCATGTCACTTAACCCAACAAATGGTGCAATAATGTGTTAATGTGCATGATGAACAACCTGGGGTGAAGTTCTTGATCAATTTTTCTACTGTGCTTTTTGATAGATACAAGGCCAATCACACGGGAACATATCCATGTTTGGAGTATGCATGAATGATGTGGAATCTATGTTCTTTGCCAATGATTCACACATTGAAAACATACTTCTATGGTATGTGGTCCATTGGAAGCCAGTTTGCCATCAGAGATTTGCTTGTTGATAGTGGTAAGTGCAGACATGACTTTGTTTGAAGGAACATGATGTGGTAGTGAAGTAATGTAATAGATATCGATGGTCGAACACTTCTGGATAGGGTTCCACTTGACAGATCCATCCAGCATGCTTCGTGATCATCCAAGAATACTTTATCTTTTGGCCAATCATCTTTATCCTTGGAAAGTAAGCCATGTTGCGCAAAATGACAATAGGTGATAGGAGAGTTAGCTGAAGTTGATCCTGTGGCAGGGTTGATGTAGTGTCCTGTAGGGAGAGAACAATAGGCTAATCGACAATGCTTGCCCTCAGCATAATTGAGACAAAAATGAGGTTGGCAATGACAATGAAGCAAATGATAAAACATCCGATTTTTGTAAGTAGTGAGTAGTTTGTCATTTTGGATGTTTTTTCTCTCCATACACACTGAAAGCAGAAGTTGAATTAATGAGGTGTTGGCATTCGTCTTCTGTCTGAAGCCATAAAATCTAATAAGGATTTTGGAAGGAATCCTAGGATGTTGTGTTGGCAATATGTAAAATAATATAAATTATGAGCTTTTGTCTACTGTACAAAAGTGCTGCTGTCACACAATACTAAATTTTGTATGTAGCACCATCATGGTGTGATGTTCCTCCATGAGCTGGTGTATAGTTTCTACACACCACCGGTACAGTACGTAGTCTTTTTGGTTCTTGTATCTTTAAACCTTCAAGTTCCAACATATCATGTGTATTTTTCCTTTTTGACAAAAGGGAAGTATGGTAAACATAGTTACTTAAAATATATCTACTCTTGACCCTTGATATTTGGCCTATATCATACATGCAGATCATTACCACACAAATATTTAGAGATTGTTTCATAGTAGCACTCTGTGAGATTAAAGTTTTTCCACCAGATCCTTGTTAACTGCCTCTCATTGCTTCTCCCATCATGCTTCCTGATGTTTAATTTCACCAGTACAGATGGCAGAAAAGAGTCCATCAACATGGGGATTTTGATTATGAGCACAGCATTGTAGGCAGAGAAGGGGCTCCTAGTGCAATACTGTCTCCCTTTGTTCATCCACCCATCTTCAGATGTCCCCATGATGGTATGACAATGGCACCTTTGACAACTGCATGGTGGGTTTGTTGATGGGTGTGATGGCAATGTAAGCTTGGGACTGACTCCTTATGGACTGAGTCCCCCCTTTGTTCATCAGCATGTCTTCAAACATCCTTATGTAAGATGCACTCTATATTGGCACAGCCCATGATAACGTCTTGAATGATGGTGCTGCCAGCAATGATGCTGCCAATGATTGCACCTCAGACGACATCGCCTCTGGTGATGGTGGAGCTTATGATGGCACCTTCAACAATTGCACCTTGTATGATGGTGCCTCTGATAATTGTGCCTTATATGATGGTGCTGCGAATGATAGCACTTCTGTCACTGAATCCTTCCACAATTTATCTTTCAAGATTGCACTGCCTTTATTGGCACCTAAGATGAGAGCATCTCCAAAGACAGTGCCATCAACGATGGTGCCTCTGACAACAGATTCTACATTGACTGCACTTCCCATGATTTCTCCTCAGAAGATAGGAAGTGCTTTCCATCTTCATCATTCCCCATTGTCAAACTGCTGTGGTACTTGGCATAGCTGTCAGGTTTTGCTGCAACTGCATTGTCGTAGTGGACTTGGTCACTGTTTTGGTGGCTGTCATGTCCACAAGGCTTTGGGCTTGGTGTTACCAGGTGGGCTGCATTGGGTTTATCTGTACCACTTTTTGGTGGTGCTAGGTTTGCAGTGTAGATTTGGTGTCATTAAGTTTTGACGGTAGCCATAATGAACAACCTCATGTGTTGTTGAGTACGGTGATGCCGTGCTTGTTCAGATGTTAAGATTGGTAGATTTTGCGGGCTGGTTTGTTCGAGTCTGGTTCAGCAGCATCACCCCTCTTTCTACATCCCCATGATGGTACAATAAAGGTTCCTTTGACAACTGTATGGAGGGTTTGTTGACTGGGCGTAATATTGATTTAGGTTTGGGACTGACTCCTAATGGAGTGAGTTCCACCTTTACTAGACCACACCTCATTAAACATCCCCGTGATGGTGTATCAATCCCACCTCCTTCAACAACTGTGCCTCCAAAGTTGCTATCTCCTCATGCAACAGTGTCTCTGATGATGCCACCACCTTCAGCAACTGCACACCCAACAACCGTGTCTCCAAAGATGGCACCTCCAAAAACTGTGTCTCTAAAGACATCATCTCTGATGACAGAGCCTCTAACAAATGCACCTCCATCCACTACATCTCTGAAGACAGTGCCTCCAAGTATGTTGCCTCCAAGTATGTTGCCTCCAAAGATGGCCACTCCAAAGATGGCACATCCCAAGATGGTGCATCTAATGATAGAACCTACAATGATGCCACCTACAAGGAATCTCCCTAATGATGGGACCTCCAATGAATTATCTTTCTAATAAGACATTGCCTTTGTTTGTGTCTCCAACAGTACCTCTGAATATGGTGCCACAGAATATAGTACCTCAGAATATAGGACCACCAATGATGGTACCTTTGAATATGGTACCATCAATGACAGCTCCTTTAATGGTGTCTGGTTCATTTGAGTTTCTATTGATGCTTTCGGGAATAGGAAATTTTTGGAGGTGATATTGGCTCAGAAATTGGCTGGTACGGTGGCATTGGGCTTCAAAACTGTCACATTTGATGACTTTGAATTTTGCAATAAGCAATGAGATGGGTGGTGGTGGCAGGTTGTGTGGCTTCTGACTGAGGGGCATTGAGATTGGTGAGTACTTAACAGTACAAATATACATGGTGAAATAAAGTTGATTTTAATTCATTTACTAATTGGTCAATTGATCTTTAACCTCATTGATTGATTAATTGATGTAAATTAATTGTTGGTTAAATGAATAATCTTAAAGAATACCAGAAATTCTGGATGCTTGTTGGCATCTCTAATTGATAGGACACAATATCAACCGTGTGTACTAATTATACTGCCAGTTCTTTGTGAGTATCACTCTTTGCAAATTTATCATGGTAGATGATGCATGCTTGGAAGGTGTCATGGACATCTCTCAAGATGTCATCTTCATCAAGGGTAGGAAGAGTTGGTGTTTTTGCTTCTTCCTGTTGGGGTGTGGGTAGTTGTGATTATCAGGGTGTGGTTGATTGCTTTGCTCCTGCCTCCTCATAAGAGTCTCCCATCTCTTCCAGACCATTTTTGCTGTCTCAGCCACACACACATCAGAGCAATTTAGTTGTGACTTGCCAAAGGTTTTGGCATCACAAATGAACACTGGTATAAAAATCTTATGCAAAATTAGTATTGATAAACCCCATTCCATGTTCAGGTCATCAACATGCATGAAAATCATGCATAAAACTTCATGCTTGATTTTTTGATAGCACATAAAATCCAGTAAGGTTGGGGGAGATGTGATGTTTGATTTATTTCCAGTTTTAGTGATTGGACAAATACATATCATTTCACATAAATAATAGCAATTAGTTTTTGAAAAATGGGAGTTTTGCCAAGAAAAAAGATGATTTCTGAGTCTCAGAAATAGTCTTATTTCTCAATGATAGTCATATTTTCTGGAGAAGGCTTATTTTTGGAAATAAGATGCATCTTTATGGAGGGAAAAGTATCCGCTTGAGTAAATGTGAGGAAAGGCTTCTTTCTTGGCACTAGTCTTATTTTTCAGAGAAGGCTAATTTCTCTGAAATAGTCATATTTATAGAGATATTTTTGAGAAACAAGCTTTATTGGAGAATTGTGATTGTTTTTGAGAAAGATATTACAAATGCATTTAGGCTCCATGAATCATCTTGCAGTGATATCAATTTATTATAGAAATAGATGAGTTCCCTCAACCTCAGTAGGATGGATAGAGAAAATTCATTTTTCTATAAATTATAATTACATTCAGTCATTAAACGTGATGTCAGCTCTGATGTAGCAGGACCAAAAAGGCCCTACACTTGGACAAAGTCTGGGTTATGTGTTTTTTAATTTTTTGCTTACACAAGGCAGTATGAACCACCATATGATATACGGTCTTGAATGGGCTCCGAGTAGCCACCCTGTTTTTGCTATCAACAATTATGAGCAGCCACTGCAAGATTTATTGCAGCTTGCATGTTATTTGAAATTGTATGACAGGTGTCTTAGAAATGGAGTGTGTGTCAATGTGAAGTTGAGATGTAATTTTGTTACTAGGTAAATGAAATTATTTATAGTGGAAGAGGGAATAGTTCACAATTGTGAAATGTCAGTGCTGCAAGATGAACCAACAAACAAAATGCAAAACACAAAAAAAATATAACAAAAAATCAGCCAATCTCAACCTCCAAAAAAACTACCATCAAAATCACAGATTAAACAAGGCCATCACAATTCTAGATGTAGTATATGGCTCCACTCTCTGTCACATAATTGCACTAATGATACCCAATACCACATTCAAAACACCTGTAACAAACACAATCACATCACCACAATTGAGCCAAAAAGTTCCACAAGAATAGCATCACTACAAAAAACTTGCTGCATTGTCACCACTGCTTTGACATACTGCATTATTATCACATAAACAATGCTAGCACCACTGCTGCCGCATTGCACTTGCTATAATGTTTGTTATGATTAAGATTATGTTAGCAGAACAGAATGCAAAGTTTTGGGATGGGATCAAAGTAAAAAGGCAAAGGAGTCGGTTTAAAACTGTATAAAAGTGATACAGATTCATATGATGTAAGGGCATAAAAGATGGTAAGATGGCTTGTGAAAAGTGATTTTTATTCCTAATTAATTTACTTGGTTGATTTTGAAATATTGTTTTGCCTCCTGCTGGTGGATTATTGGGTAAAACTTGGGTATTTTTATTGTCTTTGATGATTCATACAATGAAAAAATTGTGAGTGAAATTACTGTAAATTGATGCAAAAAAAATCTAATTTTAACGTTCTCTTTGCTTTTCCACTCTTTTTAATAAATACAAGCACCTGGCAGTAGTTACAGGACATTAAGCAGTCTGTGGAGTGAAATATAATGGATTACGGGTTCGCCAAAAAACAGGTATTTAATAATTCATGAGAAAAGGATGAGCATAAAGTTAAATGACACATTAACATAATATAATGGTAATTATATTGAGTTTATGAGCATTATTGAAAGCATAAATCTTCTATCAAGATAAATATGCCTTGTTACATATGCAAATTGAGATGACAATCCACCAAACATAACGGTGTTTTTGTAAAAGATTGCCTTCTCTTGTTAAGTAAACTCTTACCCGCAAATAGCTTGCTCACAAAAATAATGTAAAGCATTCTCAAAATAGATGGTAGTAGATCAAAAAAGTAACATAGACCTGAACACAGTGACATCATGACATCAATAGATACACTCCAACAATAGCTGTGCCACACAAGAAGTAGGAAAAATTAATTGAATAAGGCACCATCAACCCAAGGTAAAAGCTTAGTGAATTGTTGCATAAATTCTAAAATTAAATCCAAAGAAGACAGACCAAGCGGTACCCGGCCATAAAAAAGAATAATTCTGCAACAAAGGGGACAAATAAGAGTAACAAGCATTATATTTTCTGAAGTTACTATCAGTAGAGTGTTAAATATTTTTTGGCCTCCTGCTGCTGGATTATTGCTTAAAACTTGGTTATTTTACATGTCTGTGACAATATGCGTGATGCAAAAATGTTGAGTGGCTTGATGAAAAAAGATGTTATTATACCGTTCTCTTTGCCTCACTGCTCTTTCTTAATCAGTGCAACTAGATTGCAGGTGAGATGGGAATAATTCAGTTTATAGGGCTGCAATATCATGGATTACAAGTTTGTGCAAAATTAGCAATTTATGTGAAAAAATGATGGGTGATATAGCTGTAACATTATAAGAAAATGTTTTTTCTTACCATTCTTTTGGCACTGTTGATCTGATTTCATGAGACATTGTGGGAGGTGACAGCTGAGATACATCAATCGGTCTGTGGGCTGAGGAATGAAGGATGATGAGTCAAGTACAAATTTTATTGAAAAAACTGTTAGATGTGTATGAGTCAAAACTTGATCAATACATAATGCACGTTTACACTTTTAATATCAGGGATTGGGGGCAGCATTGGGATGTTGGCTTCAGTGGCAGCAGTGCAAAATGTGACCGGTGTCTATGTAATGATACATGACAGATCATGAGGTCATGTAGTTGGTAGCAAATTGAAAATTATTCAACAGTGGCAGCACAAAATGTGGCCTGAGTATTGATATATTAGGCTCATGCAGTTGGTAGCAATCTAATTGAAAAATGCTATCAAAATACTGTAATATTGTGAAAATGCAAGGGATTCTTACTGTGTTCAATTGGAAATCTTTGTGTATGTTGCAAGTGGGAGATAGGCAGTAGAGGCAGTGCATTTATTGGCCTGGATGCTGAGCATGTATGAAGGAGCAGGGCGGGTGTTGATGTAGGCCATAGTGGAGATGTCTCTCAGTCAATGGCAAACTGCAAAAATGTAACTGCAAAAACATGTAGTAAGGCATATTTTATTATCAGTTACCATGAAATGTTATGATAAGGTAATAAGGTAATCTTTATAAGGTCATCACAAGGTAACCAAAAATTGATCTTCAACACACCTGTATATCTAAACATGAAGAAACTGGCTGAAAGAGAAGGAGGAGAAGACAGAAGAGAAGGAGAAGGAGAAGGAGAAGGAAAAGAAGGAGGAGGAGAAAATTTCTCAATTGTCATACAACTAAGCCTTTCAATGAAGCTTGATTAAACTATCCATCTGAGAAGTTGATGGATGTGTAAGTTTTGATTTGAGTTCTTTCTACATTGATTGGAGAGGTCTTTCATTGACCCATAGAGTGGCCTTAGCATGCCCTTTTGCAACCACAAAAACATGGACAACCACAATTAGAATCACAATCACCAAGAAAGTGACATCACTAACTTTACAAGTCATGATAAATGGAAGGATGACTTCAAAATTATCACCAATACAATGAAGTTCAAGGAACTACATTAAATTTCGAGCTGAAATTTTTACCCAGACAATCATAGATCATAGCTCTTAAGGTAATACATTGGCAGAGTAGAAGTGCACTAATGACAGTATTGTAGTACATCATCTAGCTAAATCAATGAGGTATTTATAAGGACATTTTTCAGGTGGACACGGACATGCTTAACCAGATCTTCATTGTATAAACGAACGAAATAATCTTGATGCACATTGCATGTCATGATGAATAAAATAATTCATAAATGAAGAACTCCCATGCAATCAAAAATAATACATCCAACACTACTGGCCAATTGTTTTGACCACTTGACCGGGTCATAAGTACCAATGTCTTGACTAGTCTTGACCATGATAGGCCTTTGGTACTATTGCAAATCCTAATGAATTTTGGTAAAGAATGGTCAAGACATGGTCAAGAAATGTTTTTTGGTATTCAAGAAAATTAATGTTCATAGTCTAAATCATTGATCTCAGTCTGATTTGTTTTGGCAGAAGCCATACCAAGGTGGAGGAAGGCAGACATAGTGAACCGGAGACTACTTATATAAACAACAGTAATGGTCACTGGCCCTGCCATGCAACTTTGGTTGCACTGGCAGTATTAGTCTGTGGGCTGTGATATCATGTGTGGCGCGTTGGCACTGAAATTAGCATTTTGATTGAAAAAATGGCGAGCATGAGAACTAAAAAATCATCAACACTCAATCGTTTCTCACCATTCTTTTCA
>JALLPD010001636.1:0-11628 GCA_036940065.1 Cyclotella cf. meneghiniana | reverse complement strand
GCATTGCCCTTCCATCCTCATTTTTACTACAAAATAATATCATAATAATATTTTCCAACGCCAACGTTTACCCACAAAAGTACCACCTAGTATTTTTTATCGAAAACGGCTTATGTAAAAGAATGATCGCACAATCTCAACAACCACCCTGATTGCATGATCATACGAGCCTCATGGTCACAAGATCACAAGAAAGTATAAGTTGATATATAAGAACAGTCAATATCATTGGCAAAACAGCCTGTTCAAGGTGACACAATAAGCAAAAGACAATGAGGTTGGAGTTGATTTTGGATAGATGTGTGCCCAGATGGTGGCGGAGGGTGTTGTCGGGAGATGTATTTTGTTCATGGCGTGCTGGATATGTAGGGTTTTTTAGTGGACGACGGGATTGAGATATACAAGAGGAGGTTGCATTATCGGAATCGAATGGAGGTGGAGATGGCTTTGTGTGAGGTTCGGAGGAGGAGTTCATGGTAGTGGGGCAGGTAGGAAAGAAGAGGTCTCTGGACCAATGAGGACACGAGACATGATGATTCTTTATGACTGGGTAGTGTTCAGTTGTCTCAGTATTTTTTGTTTTTCTTTATATGGCTTCTTGTCGATTCATCAAATATTTTGTCTAATAGTTTTGTTCTGTGTCATCCTGGTGCTATCTGAAAATATCCAGTCAACCTTAAACTTCCATGGTCAGTCTGTCCTCCTCCAAAGAAATGGCGCGCTCTCATATTTGCTTCCTTCCTTGAAAGTAAATTCATTCTCTCAATCGTTGCATGTCGGAATCCGTATCCAATCGCTTGGAACGGAAAGAAATGCTGAAACGAAAATGGCGCCAAAATGGCGCGTCTCTCCTTCTCGCTTTCTTATCAATCAACGCAAGCGATGTCGGTGATGATAGTAGTATTTGTATTGTACCATTGTGGCAATTCGTAAACAATCACGGACAGAAGAAGAAGTATCCCATGACGGCGCTCGGTCGCCCGACCACGACGAGAAAGACTAGATAACATTTTGATTCGTTGTCATCGTGTGTGTGATTGCAGTGTGGCGACGTCGCGGTTGGACTTTCCATCTAGAACGTAGCCACACGTCAAAAACGCTGTCAACACGCCCTAGACGACAACGCGTCGTCCCCTTCTCGACGACTTTTTACTAGAAAATGACGACATCGACGATCTCTTCGTCAAATGGCCAATTGCCTCATCAAAAACTGGAAACATCGTCGAACGATGCGAATTCCGCGGCGGTCGAAATTCCCCAGCAAACTAGCGAAGCGAAAACAGTGATCCGCTTGATGCCAAAGATTCAGACCAATTCGGCACCGGGCAACACCATGACTTGTATGCCATTGTCAAATGCACAGCACGCGCCCAGAAATTCATCAATCACGCGCTCTTCACCGCCAATCGTCATCAACACGCCTCCTTCTACCGCCGCGAGAGGCATCGCCGACAAGGCAGGAAGAATCGCAGCTCCAAAAGGACGAGGCGGGAGAGGACCAGGCCGGCCCACCGCCAACGTTGAGTCCACTAGAAGAGGAAGAGGGAGGCCGCCGGGTCGTGGGCCCAATTTCCAGCCTCCGCCGCCGCTGACACACAATTCCACCTCGAGCGCCCTCCCACGCAATTCAATAATAACCAATGCCGCATCATCCACGAATCTAAACGCATTGGTGGCCGCGGCAGAAACCATCACCTCCGAAGTCAAATACGCACACTTTTTGAATCGACACGGATCCAACACGACCGGACTCTCCTCCGCACAACTCGTATCACAATCCCAACAGAATGCATCGCAATCCCAACCGCATCCGCAGTCAATGCAACCCCCACAACAACAACAACAACAACAACAACAACAAACAATCACACACACTCAATGGAACCATCCCGCCTTATCGGACGACACCTCCCTCGATTCCGAATACGCACGATTCGTCCGTTCACTCATACAAAACCGACGACGACGCCACCACCGTTTTTACTTTCAAAACATTGCAATCCATCCCGCCGGAGAAAGTCATGGTGGAATTGGGGACCATTGTTGGTGATGATGGGATGGGGACGGCGTTGGAAGATGGGGACGATGAGGAGTATTTGTTGACAAGCGAAGAGGAAGAAGAAGAGGAGGAGGAAGATGATGACAACGATGACGATGATGACGATCGCAATAATGACAGAGAAGGACAAGAAGAAAAGAAGGAAGAGAAGAAAAAGACGGAAGCCATGAACACACCATTGAAAAAGATGCAGAGAGAAGAATACGACTACCTCGATGATCATTTGTTTGGGGAAATTGAGGGATTGATGGAAGAAGACCTCGATGCTCAATTGACCTCTCTTTTGCACACTGAGATCATGGGAGAAAGCCGAACAGATGCAACTTGGAACAACAAGAGCAATTCTGCCAATGCGACAACTCCCGGAGGATTAATTGCCGTGGCGGGCACGGAACAACAAAAGGCCATCACTTCACCGGGTCATTCCACAAAAAAGAAAAAGAGCACTCAAACCGTTGTGACCACCCCTCCGTTGGGATGGACATCGCCGGAGACATCCAATTCCTCTCTACCCCATCCATCCGCGACAGCCTCCTCCTCTGGCCCTCTCGTTACGAGACAACAACTGCATCGTCTTCGATCCACCATGGCAAAACACCATCAACTATTACTCCAACAAGCCACCCTCGCAGTTAGAGCCGCGTACGTCCAAAAGCTTGCCAAGGACAATCAACGATGCAATCATGGACCAACATCCAAAAATGCCGTTGGAACGGCAGGTCTCGGACCGTCGTCCCTCCCCGCATCCATGTTGAATACACGATCGTTGACCTTTTGTGCTCCACAGGGAATGAGGAGGGAGTGTTCGTACGATAATGATTTTTATCACGGAGAGAACGCCGAGGAGTTGGCGGAGTGTTTGGATGGGGCGGTGGGAATGCTGCAGGATTTGGAACAGGTGCGTTGTACATAGAGATTGTTGGATTCGAAATGATGCAATGACAGTTCTGTTCAAGTGAAACGACACTTTCATACCTTCTTCTTCTGGATTTCGCATTGAGTAGAATTGGAAAGATGCCGTTCGAAACTCCATCCAACTTTCATTTTCGCAAGGTCCGAATTCCACTGCCGTGCCTCAGCCACAACAAGGAGGAAGGAGGAATCTTTTATCATCAATGGGAGAAGAGACCGATGATACTGCTGAAACAGAATCGCAATGCATTAACAACATGAATGATGTGAATACTTCCTTGGAGAGACGTCTCACTCGGTCCGCATTTACAAAAACGTTGCTTGAGAGAGAAATGGAGATGACTATCTTACAGAATGATGGCGAATCATCCATTTTGCCGTCGGGTGTCAACGCGGTGAGGCATCGTATCTCCGTGTTTGATATACGAGGTTTAGCTAGACTTCGTGAGACTTTCTCCGCGATTGATAATAGTGTCAAAGAAGTTCGTATGGAAGAATCGAAGGAAAGGAGTAATGGCGGGATTAATATTTTACATCCGGCGGCTGTGAGTCTT
Source organism: Cyclotella cf. meneghiniana (assembly GCA_036940065.1). NCBI lineage: Eukaryota > Bacillariophyta > Thalassiosirophyceae > Thalassiosirales > Thalassiosiraceae > Cyclotella > Cyclotella cf. meneghiniana. The sequence goes on along the minus strand of JALLPD010001636.1, from coordinate 8,103 downwards.
TTTGTTGTTCGTATAATTGACCTTTCCGTCAGTAAGTCGCTCAGTGTTCTTTTCGGATGTCGCGTTTCTTTCTATACTCAGCACGGTGAAGCCTGCGAACTGCTGCTCAAACACGCCGGTGCCGAAGTAGATGCAAGCTTAGTCCCCGGTTCCGTGGATTTAGGTGACTTGCTCACGCATGCACCTGAAGCATTTGCCGAGCCGGAAAAGGTGAACCGACCCTTGACAAAAAGTCAGCGATTGGAACTGCGTAAGAACAAGAATCAGTTTACTGCTGGCGAAGACAATTTGATACTGCGTGGAGTTGTGAGTGCCAATGCCTTTCATTTATTGAGTCGAATATAAATTTTTAATCGTTCTATCGTGCTTATTGGAAGGCTCATTGTTGCCGCCTTTTCTTTCTACTAGAACTTGTATGGCGAAAAAGAGTGGGTGTTGGTTTCTGACCGATTCTTGCCCGATCGCCCTGTAAATAACATATCCCAGAGATACCATCGACTATGTTTCCTCATTTACAAATCGAATGGCATTTATATTGACGACGAGGGAAAGCTTGCACCGTTGCCCTCTTTCAAGAAGGGTTCCGTGGTTTCTGAGGAAGACGATGCAGCTGAACGGACGCTCGAAGCTGTTTCCAAAATCAAGCCTCCCGCGCCTCCGACCACAATGAATGTGCATAGATGGACCATGGAAGAAGACATTGCCATACTGAAAGCCGTTCCAATGATGGGCAATCAGTGGGCGGAAATCTGCAATCATATCATTCCCCACCGAGATCGAGGACATATTCGCAAACGATACCAAGTTCTAGAAAGGAGAATTCCAAAAGGGACCACAAAAATGAACCTAAAGCGACCAGCGGAGAGTGAGCTTGCGCGAGAAGTTGCGAAGTACGCAAAAACAATCACACCGAAGGTACAAAAGCCCCCGACCTCACAAAAGACTGTCGTCCCTAAGAAAGCAAATAGTACCGCTAGTAAGGCTCAATCAAAGACGGCGTCAACGGGTGTTCGGTTGAAGCATCCCGTAAAAGGTAACTCAAATCCTCCAAAATCCTCTCAGATCGATGAGACGTCTTCTAAAGGAATGGACTCTACGGTTCTCGAGCCGAGACCTTCATCTCCTACGTCGAACCTTCCCAAATCCTTCGTACCATCATCTGACAAATCGACATCTAACTTTGAAGTCAACATAGACGATGATCACGAAAAAGCTGCAGCACTACTTCACAAACTTTCTACCCCTCAGCGTACTTTTCCAAAACAAGAACAAAAGTCTCTTTCTCAAAATGATGATTCTTCCAAAGACATGGAATACATCTTTCATGGCCAAGAGCTTTCCAATGAATGCGAAACCACAAGAATGGGACTTGAGAAAATTCTTGCTGATGAGTGGTCACAAGCATCGGGGATGCAACGACTTTTGGAGGCTGGGTTTGCAGAGAGCAATATCAATGCTGCTGACTGCTCCAAACCTTTTCATTCTCCCATCAAATCAAGTCAATTACCTGAGATGACCTTAGATGATGCTGGTGCAAGTCGGCTTTCCATGTTGCACGAGTTCAACGCTACTGTCAATGCACGTAAGGAAGCAAACTCAAACAAGGGGGCACGCAGGAGTCTTCTATCTAGTGCAATTGAGAAAACGCAAGAGAATGTGTCAAAACGAATGAATGGTAAGGACTTGCCAGAATGTCCTGTGAAAGTGTCTGGCAGTCCAGTCAAAGTGGACCTTGATGCGTATGTTGCAACATCACCTTCACGAGAAAACATTTTCTCGGAACCTCTCTCGCACCCGGCAACGGCACTGTCATATGATCATGGTACGCTTACCCCAGGTAGGGTAGGCACTCCGGGAGCATTTGACACCCCAGGTAGAGAGGGCGGGAAATCACAACTCTGCGATGAAGCATTTCAGTATTTTATGTCAGATGGAAGTCCATTAAAGAGCGCAACCTCATCAAAGTTGCGTATGTTACCGCCGATTACACCATTGAATCATTTCGGATTTAGTTTTAGCAACGGAGGCCTTTCGGGTCCAGTCGATGGGGGGAACAATAGTCTCTTAATGGCAGGTGATGATTTTGATGCTGTATCTGCCTTGCAAGATCTTAGCAACTCGGCACCACCGACGCCTTCGAAATTGCTTCTTCCTATTACGGAAGGTGTAAGAGGTGTTCTGCCCTACAACAAAACGGGGATTAATGCATTGGATGCAACAGAAGAGACAGGGAAAGACGCACCGCCAAAACCGAAGACCAGCTTTCTCTCGAGAGTCAAAGCTAAAGTGGGAGAGTCTCAACGGAAGGCAGCATGAAGGATCCACAGGGTTCAGAAATCTTCATATGAATGTATTTTTTATCCACTTATTTCGTTTATCAATGATGGTTATGTCTGGTATAGTAAATCAATTTAATACCTTTCACAAAGCATCATGTCGATTGTTGATAATATTCAGTAAGGAAGAACCATGCCATCTTCTCTTCGTTATCCAATTTTTGTGACTCCACAAACAGATCGACACTTTCATACACAATATCATGACAATATTCAAGATGACGACAACCCAAGTGCATTTAATGCAAGAATGTTGATGGGATCTAGCAAGTAGGCTTCCTGCATAGAGACTGAACCATACACAGTGGTAGGTTCTTCCGTATGCAGGCATTCAAAATCTTCCATCCACGAAACAAGTGACATAGCCTCAGAGACAATGCTTGCAGAGGCTACACGCGACACAACTCTCACTTCCGAACGATCCATTGATGCTCCTTGAGTGGCAAAACATGCTGGAGATATCGTTGATGCATGAACAACACTATCATACAAATTTTTGTGGGCTCTCAAAGCTGCAGCTTTTCCTGAGGCCAGTGCTTGCGAAAAGCATTGTGGTTGATGATTGTTTGATCCGTTTTCTATGGTGCACAATTCCTCTGCGAGTGCCTTAGCAAAAACTAACCATTCTTCACCGCTATCAGGATTTAAGTAGACTCTGTTTCTTGAATCGTTGACATCGATATTTTGATGTGTCCGCAATGAACTATGATTGGCTGCTGCGCAAGCGGCAGTGTGTATGGAGCTAACGGAACTAACTTTGGCGATGACGGCGTCTATTGTCTCCGGCAGAAGTTTGCCAGTCCTCTTCGCCTTCAACGGCAACCTGGAGTCACAATCAATTTCGAATTGTGTTGGTTCACACCGACTCTCTGTGGTCACATCCGTGGCAGTGGTTGAGTATAGGACCACATTTAAACTCTTCACATCTGCGTTGGCTCGCTGCAGTATATCATCCACATCTTTTCCATGACAAGACGTGGCATGGTCCAGGCATCGCTCCATTTGCATGAAGCTGTTCACATAGCCCGCCAAAAGATTGCCATGTCCAGAGATGTTTTGGTGAATCGACACACTTAATATGCATTCGGCCTTGGAAGCTTCAGTCGCTAGCATTGAATATAATGCATCACTTGCAGCAAGGAAAGCATTGTCATTTCGACGACACGTTAATGAGAGACCAAGAAGAGCAGATGGGTGTTGAAAAAGTTGCAAAGCAGCTCGATATGCATCTGCAGCTTTCGCTAAATTTGATTCCCTCGACGAAACTTGATTTTGCCACGCATCTGATGATCTCTCAAATAAAAACCCTCTGCAGATCCACATGAACGGGGTGTCTTCGGCTTGAGTCAATGCATCAAGGATTTCAGAGCCCTTTTCTCTCAAATCATAACCAGCAAAAAGCACGCCTGTGTTTGACCAGGCTTCTGCATAAGATTTGTCAAGTTGTAAAGCACGAGCAAATGAATGTTGAGCCTTCAAGGGGTCAATAGCAGCAAGAGCGCATCCGATGCCACACCATGCATGTGCTTCGTTGGGACTGAGATCAATTGCACAAAGAAAAACATTGATGGATTCATTAACGATGTTTCGAAGTTGCTCATGTCGTCCAACTAGATCAGCCACTGTGGTGTGAGTCCCGCCTCCACTGCCATCGCCTAAAGCTAGGGAAATCACTCTTGCTTGAGCTAGCAAAATACTACCAAGATCTATGGCAGCAGATGCAACCAGGCAATTATTTCGGTCCTTGTCAAAGTCGCAGGTTTTTGCAAGCTCGAGCGCTTTTGCATACGAAGATACCCCTCTTTCAAGGAGGGATAGCTTTCTCTTTATTTCAATGCTTGTCTCGTTATTCAAACCTTCGAAACCTTCGTAGCTACTAAAAGTGGCGTCCTCAACAAATACATAAGGTGGGAGTGCTTCACTCAGAGAACACAAGTCGCCTAATAGCTTGAGTTCACAATAGCTACGACCTTCTAATTCCAATCCCGTTTTGATATGCCCAAGGCAAGATCCGTATTTTCCCTCTTGGATATCCTGCCTTGCGACCGCAAGTATCGCTTGCCCCTTAACATATGATGCAAATCTTTGAAGTTTAGGTACGTGTCTACTCGATAAAAGAGCTTCGTCGCATCTCTTTACCGCTTCATTATATAGCCCTAACTCAAGCTCGACTGCACAATGCGAGTAGTGTGAACACATACGAGATGTATGATATGTCGAACAAAACAACATAAATTCAAATTCAACGGATTTTACACTTCTCACCTTGCGCCCAAGCGACTAATGAGTCGGGTGAAAGATTGCCCTTTGATACAGTATAGGCTGCATCGTATGCACGAAATGACCCCGACCACTTCCCGAGCTGGCGGTAACAGCTTGCCAACTCTGACCATGTTTCGCCTGCCTCGCAATTACCAGTAGGAGTAACACCTGCATCCTCAGTGCCTTTCTTCGGGTCATTGTAAAATGCTCCGAGTAGATCCTTTTCGGGATCTTTTACGTCTCGGCATCTTAATGCCAGCTGAAAGCAAATCACCGCAGAAGAGTAGTCGCCATCTTTCCGTGATCGAATCTGCCCGAGCAATCGCCATGCCCATCCATTGGCAGGGGAATTTCGCTTTGTTGCCGCTTCGCAAAAGGGCTTCATTTCCTCGATCGACACGAGACGTAAAAGACCTCGGCCTGACACAGGATGTGATGGATCCATTGATAAAGCCTTTTTGTGACATCCGATCGCGCGTGGCACATCGTCTTGCAACTCATAGAACATGCCTAGTAAAGCAAATGGGGATGGCTTGTTCTTGCCTATTTTGGCAGACTTGAGAAGTAAGTTCTTCGTCTCGTTTTTCAGTGCAGCATCGTTGCCATTCTCGTTGGTGTTGAATATCATAGTTCGCAATAGAAATGCGGCTAAAGCAAACGTGGCATCGAAGTTCGAGGGATCTGCCTTTACTGCTTCAAATAGATAGTAACGTGCGTCTTCGGGATGGGATGAACGAATAGCTTCTGCAACAAGTTGACGAGCCATGCATTCATGGTACGAGCGCGCAAAATTATACAGAGATATATCATCCCATGCATAGACATAGATAAGGGAGCAATTTCCGTAGATGCCTTCATCTGCCTCCGCTTTACGTAAGATTTCCACAGCATCACGGGCGTATAATTCAGATTCTGAAGTTTCACTCTTGATAAACAATCGCGCTAAACCAATGCAACAGTGGGCTTTCAGTAGTGCAATGCCGTGGCTGCCGATGCCAAGTGGAGCGGTGGGTGTTGCAATTTGTTTCAACGTTCGTTCATAAAGGATTTTTGCATTGTGTACGAATCCACCGGCAATTCCTCCCTCCAAATCGGCTTCAGCGATATCCATGACTATGTTTTCCACACTGAATCCCGCTTCACGTCCCCAAAGTGTGCCTGCTTCTGACAACGACTCACGAGCTTGACAAATGATGGATCTTCCCTGCCCTAAGGAACAAAATGGCCACGGGGTAAGGTACAACCCTGACCACGAAGACATGAACTGCAGAAACGTCGCGCCAAACTTGGCATGTGCGAAATGTAGGGTGAGAGAATGTATTTTTAGTTCACTACCAGGCTTTGAAGAAGCAGCCGAGACAGTCGCTTTATGTGCAACGGCTGTTAGTGATTCAAGAGAAAGCTCGTTCGGTGTTGTATCATCGCTATTGCCATTCTCATCCGCATTAAGCAGAGTAGCCAAGTCCACTTGTATCTTTGTAGAAGCCAGCGCACCTTCCAACAAGAGAAGTTCCATTTTCTCAGCTTCGGTATGCCTATCACTAGAAGAGAAGACAGATCCGATTTTCGCCGGTGAATCCATCGTTTGTTGATCTCTAGTCGATCTCTCCTTTCGACAAAGGGTCAAACAGCGATGCGCAATTGAAAGCAACCGAGGTACATGGCGAAATTCAATGCAATCTATCACGACGTTTCTGTTGTCAACGCTAAAAGTTTTCACCAACGGTTCACACATCCAAGCAGCAGATACAATTGCTTGCGCAGCACATTCTAAAAGACGTCGCAGTGATTCCTTGATTGAGATTTTTTCATCCTCAGAATACTTCTTGATTATCAAAGAAAAATAATCCATCATCAAGGGGGAAACAAAAGAAAATAATGCTTCCCAACAAGTGAGAAGGGCATCTGGTGAAAAAATATGTTTCCCTTTCTTCTCCCTATTTCTTTTTCGTTGCAATGAAACTGCCATGTCCAGCAAACGTTGAACTTGATGCTCCAAAGCATAGTGACAATCTTCCAAAAGGTCCGAACTAGTAGACAAGGTTGTGAAAGAAGAAGAAAGGACGAAGACATCACGCAAACTCAATATAGATAGGCTGTTTAGCTCTCTATTGGAAGAATCAGACCACCATGCGGACCATGCATCTAAAAGCACATTGCGACGCGTTTCTTCCTCTATTTCCTCCCTATTAGCAGTATTCACCGTAGTTGACGATAGGGAAGACGCAACTTTGTCATCCTTCAAGCTGATGCCACCTTTGATCGTTGATGATCCACCACTTTTGGTCTCCTTTTCGGGTAATCGATTCTTCATGGCGCGGATTTGTCGCTGAACTTCTAACCAGATTTTACACTCTTCCGAAAGGTATTGGATTTGAACCTGAAGATAATGGTACAGCAGCCTTGATTCTTGATCCACTTCTACATCCCGTAAAGAGCAAGCATCCAAAGAATCCCTCGCCAATTCCAGCAACCTCATAACGTCCAGATTCTCTAACTCGACAAAAGTGGCGCATCGTCTTAAAAAGAAGTTGTTCACCAACTCCTCGATGGATTTCTTCCCCACATCCTCCGCCTTTTCCTCGATCTTTTCCTGATTAATGCATCCCAACCGTTCGCGAGTAGCACCAATGTACCCACATACTAACCATATCCTCAATTCCTCCACCCTCTTGAAATTGTGTTTCGATTGCGCAACACGCATCATATTCTGAAGTGGTAAAATCGTTTTTGAGCTCATGTACGATCGATGATTCTCCTTTCCATCGCTACCTCCGCTATCTTCACTAATGCCACCGCTGAGAGCACAATCCAAACAGCGTTTCCACATGGGTACTTGATCCACTGCAAACTGTGATGCTCCGTAAAGAAAGTTGCTATAGGCAATATCGTTAATGATTTGATCCTGAGAAGCCCCTTGTTCTTCGCGACATAATAACATTAAAATGGCATAAAACCTCCCATCGTTCACTTCGCGACATCGTTTCATAGATCTTTCACTCGCCTGCTGCACGGCATTGCCGATTTTCCTAGGATTACTGAGTGTAGATATTGTCGCTGCAGCTGCCATGCCGGAGGCAGCATAGAGCGCTGCGATCAATTGCGGAGGATAACATGCATCTTCATCAATCGATGGTTTGCCCGCCGTGTTATGAATGGCATCCAATAGCAAAATCAAATGACTGCATGAAAAATCGGCGATTGGGGGGAGAGTGTAGTGGACGCCTCGTGAGGCTAGCTCGGTGGTTAGAAGGAGGGCCACTCCAGTGAAAAAGGCCCATGGTGCTCCGAAAGTATTGCCGTTATTGTTATCGAGAGAAGCGATCGATTCGCGGAGGGATGTCAGTTGATCCTTGAGCTTTTTGGGGGTGAGGGGCGTGCTGTTGCTCATGGTCGGGGCAGGGATAATACTAGAATGAACCTGACACCTTAGTCGGCATCCAGCCTATAACTTAATAGTGGTCACAGTAGATGGTTTTCTCCCCTTTTTAGTGCATTTTTGGAT
>JALLPD010001635.1:0-11648 GCA_036940065.1 Cyclotella cf. meneghiniana | reverse complement strand
CTGTAACAAGAACAACTAGAAGTTTGTTAGCAGTAGATTTAATTCATAATTTTCAGTTTTCATCCACTTTCAATTATCTTTTCAATCTACAAACTAGCACCTACGCCAACCGTAGGTCATCCTGAGCTGCACTTTCCATTTCTTTAGGGTCTCTTTGTGTGACATGAGTGCCAATGGTGAGTAAGGCTGGCACTTGTCAGTAATCTTTGATTTCGTGCATGGATGGTTTTTTCACAAAGCTCATGGACACGTTTCTCTGCCACTTTTCATACAAGTTGAGTGTCACCTGAAGGCCTTGCTTGCGTTGTTTGAAAAGCCAATCTAACAACTGCATTTTCTTTGGTGCGAGGATACTCGCCCTTCCAGGGTGGAGACTACGCACATGTCCATTGATATTTTTTGCAACTATCACGGGCACTACAGCAAGAGGTACTACTGAGATCTCTAAAGTGGCCTCGTTTTCAACAGGCATCTCAGTCGCCACTTCCACTGTCACTTTGTCAGCTCCATCCTACAGATGGCTTAATGTTTTCTTCCATCTGTAGAAAGCATGCCTTTCTACACACCCAAGGACACAAAGCCTTGTCGATACTAACCCCGGAGAATAGGAATGCCTCCACAGCACGTACCATGTTTCATTTGTGCTTAAGATTATAGGATTTGCGAGCAAACTCACGAAAAGAATTACGTTCAGCACCAATGTTGATCAACATTGATGCACTAATTTGAATTATTAAAGATATAAATTCTGTCATAATGCGTCAACATTAGAATCATTAGCAGTGATTAACTAATGTAAGTTTCGACATTGTCACGTTGGTTTCATTAATTTTTTTGGTGCGGCTGTTTAAACACCAAACACAGATGCAGACAACGGGACAGAAGGATTGAAACGCACATCAATGCAAACTCCAACATGTCAGAAAGCGTTTCGGAGTGTATAACCAAAATGATTCAGAGAGAAGATGGAGGGGGGAGGTGATGTCCTGGACAGGAATGTGATGAGAGGTCCTGAGGAGCATGACAAAAAGGTGGGCGGTGAGTAGGCTCAAGGATACAAAGCCTTCTACCACCGGAATAAATTGGCGGGAACAAGAGGTGACATATAAAAAAGGATAGTAATACTGTACTACTGGTCTGAATTTTTTTTAATTTCCCTTGCTTTATTTATTGCGAAAACTTGGTGAGATAGTCACACATTGGCGAAACTCTGGACATTTCTGGTGACTCACCTACCAATTTATATGGTTGTATCATCTCTATTGTGGACAGTGGCAGAGACTATGAAAAATAGATCCAACCAATATTGATGTGACTTAGAGAATTTTTACTGATTCATCATTTTGTATAGTCAAATACATTTTTCTTTTTATTGCAATGCAAAGCATACCCAAAAAAGCATTTCACAAATGGCATTTACTCAAATGCACATTTTTCACATGTTGGGGTAAAAAATGCGTAATTTACACAAATTATGTCTAATTTACACAAATCTTGGTTGACAAGAGCCCAGGTCGACCAAGGATTGTAAATGCACTAATCATTTTATGCACATGAATAAAATGAACTAAATCAGCCCCTCGAGATCCTTCTGCAGGCTTGTATAACAGGTTCCATTTTTATTCTCAAATATCATCAACATGATTTCATTGCAGGTTCTTTTTTATCATGATGTCTCATATCTGTGGTTTCTCTGAGGCCAAAACGGACAGCCTGCTTAACATCATCAAAAATCTCCTCCCCATTGACCCCAATTACTGAAATAGAGTGTCTTACCGACACTGCATGTACTACGCTGATCTGGGTTATATGCGTGAGTCCCTGAAACGTGAGTTCGCTTCATTGTATATCATAAGAAGCCTCCTGGAGATCCAACTTCTCTTGCTTCTTTGTCAGCCAAAATTTCCAGGACTTTCCCAATTTGTCAGCATGTCGGAGGCCGGCATGTCATTTGGGGAGGGGAGGGTCAGCCAGCACGACACAGCGCTGACATTTTCAATGAAGCTTTGAAGTAGTCTTTGGGAATGTACTACCCATAGTTCGAATTTTTTTCATCCCCAACAAGTTTCCTCTCTGCCACAGACCTGCAATTCCCTTGTGAACCTCAAACATGCTGTTACCATGAGAGCTATGCAGATCTTCAGCAAAGAATCAGTATCATAAGCATCTGGGCAGTGGAACTGCATGTTGTCTTTATCTACTCTTGCTCTTAATATTTGGATTCCCTTAGTAATAGGTTGCTTCTTTAAGATAATCGCAGCATGACTTGGCTACCTTTGACTCTAATTTGACTCACTCTTCTTTTTGTCAGAATACTTCAATTTTCTTCCAAAGGTAGCCACATCAACAGTGCCTCTTTCTGCATTGTGGAGCTCGGACACAGCCATGGAGGCAGGGGTTACTTCCGCCTCATCTTTGAATTCGAAGGTTCAGCTGGAGGGTAGCTGAGAGGGGATGATTGAGTAACTTTTCCTCTCCTATACCTACAACAGTTGAGATGTTGAAGGGGACCTCCATGTAGCTCGTTGCCATCAGTGCTTATAGCTTTTGGCATGATGCTATAGTGGACAAGAAAATGGCAGTGTTTTGATCCTGCAATGATGGTTTTGTATTGATTTTCAATAGTTGATGGCGGTGTTGGCAGTGGTGATTGAAGTGTCTCCACTGTAAAATAAAGACAATCCAAGCTCTGACAAAAATTCTTGTTTTGTGTCTCAGCTCACATGGTAGGAACTGATACCATTATACATAAAATCCTGTGATTTGATGATGTTTGATGCTGACCAAGGACCACAAATTAAGCAACACACCCGTGTGCTGGTTAGACCAATCACGTCAGGAATGGTTTTGGCGTGTGTGGGTTTGGGCTATGGCCATGGCTACCATCCTTCATCCATGAATGCAACAGCAGCATTTTGGGCTATGGATGGAACTATGGAGAAAAATCCCCATAGTCCCTACCACTGATCACTTGAGAGGCATTGAACTGAGCAGTGGCCACAAAAGCACAACAAGGAGAAATGGGGCAAGACGAATTCATCAAGAGAAGATATAAAAGTCGCAAAGAATGGTTTCCAAGGCTCTCTCAGAGCAATCATTTTACTTTTCTCGATACATGTTCTACATTTTCAGTTAGATTTATGCGGTTCGGTTCATTGTTTTTGAGCATATAATCAACTCTCACTCAACTGCATGGTGGCACCTCCAACTTTCGTCACTTGTTATTCAGCATCACCGCCTACAGGTGTATACTTGCGCTTTTTTATTTTCTAAATCACTATCAATCAATGCTTCAACTGCCGCACGTGCAGCATCTCGTCTGTTTATCCTCTTCAGCACATCATTGTCCCAAATACTCCTAGGTCTAATATTGCTGACAGTATCCTTACTCCCAATAACGCCATCGACAACTAATGTATCGTCTAGAGCCTCTTCATACAAGAGTTCTAATCCCTCTTCTAATCGTTCATCGTATCTTCCCATTTGCAAAATGCTGTATGACACACTGGGAAATTCGCTCGCGACGATGTACTCACCCTGTCGTTTCAAACCATTAAATTCACCAAATGGCGTGTCAAACTCTGAAAATGCGTCCGGTGTCGATGACACCAGCACAAACTGCGTTGGACCGTTCGTCGACGTCTTGCGCTCGCCACCCGCAAGATTCTCTTTGTATCTCCGATCATTGATCCCAGCCAGCAAGCCTTCCAAACAATTCCGAACACCCTCGATCTCGACCCTTCCCTTAAGAGGATCTGCTACTGCTCGAAACAGCAACGCGGCATTCAAACTGGCCACGGCTCTGGGCCGATTTCCCTCGAAATCAGTAGCGCAAAATACAACTGCATCCACGTCTTCTGTGATTGTACGGACCTGCGTGGGATTCAGCAATTCGACCTCCACCACCCTCAACTTATTAAGATTGTAACCTCCCATGACCTCCGCATCGTATTCAAAACTTGCATTCCGTTCATCCTCTCCACTCCACGCTGCACCGATGGATCCCCTCCCGTCTTCGGCGCCCACTTCGTACGAGAGCCGACCGTAGCCGCGCGTAGTCGCCTGTCCGACGTAATGTACCGCCGCGACGACCTCTTTGACTTCGGGGTGCGAGCGGAGGAGATGACGCGTGACCATGGATCCGAGACGACCGTTGGCTCCCACGACTAGGACTCGTTTGTCCTTGAGAGACTTGCCGGAGGTGGCGGTGCTTCCGTCGTTTTGGTCTGGGTCGGTGGGAGGATAACGAGATTTTCGTTCGTCGCCCATGAGGGCTTCGAGCTGACGAACTTGCTCGCGTAGATCTTGCGCCTTTTTTCTCAGACGGGCTGCTTCTTCTTCGTTGTCGTCGTTTGATGATGCCAACATCGGGAATGGCGATCGATGAGAGCGATGGGTTACTCGCAGCGGCGATGGGGAAAAAGCCGAGGCAAATTCGCAGATCAATGAGGTCCATATTACGGACGATGCTGGTACGAGAGACTTGATCTTCATGATGTTTTGACCTGAACTTGTGGCAGTCTTTGTGGCGATTAAGACACTTTACACACCTTGAGACCATTCACCGCTACAGTTTGACCGATTGTCTCTCTCTAGCCGAAAAGTGAGAGAACTTTGTGAACGATGCAGAGGTGCTGATCGCTTCCGCCGAGAGAGACGAAGCAGTCGTACGTTTTGACCGTGACTCTTTCAGTACATACAATACCGATCATCATTATGACTTCACCATGACGTCACAAACGGGTGGAAGAGATGAAAAAATAATAACGTTCAAACGAAGAAAGTCCACTGTAGTTTAAAAATAATATGTTTCCCAAATAATATGAATTCCAATGGCGTGCCTACGAACACGAAGATACCATACTTTAGGTAAAATGTTGCATCAAACACCCAATTGCAATCGTGTGTCTCCGGTAGAGATATTATGGTATGCCATGGTACAATTATTATTGTATATGGTATTATAATTTAAATACCGTACTATATCATACCGCTCACCTCTATGGTACAATACCTCTATTGTAGAAGAATCGATTGTCCGTCTCCCAAAAAATATCGCAATCCCGGCCTCCTCAACGACAACTGTCTTCTCAACTTCAAGGTTCAACTCCTTCTAACCACTACACAATGACGGCCATTTTTTTGCATTGGCATATTCAGGCGCTATTTTTTGCTCTTGCTTAACGACAAACACGACACACAACAATAAACAGTCCGCTGCAGAGACCACTTGTTGTTGTGGAAGGGCAGTGAGGGCGTTGCGTTCATGTTATTCGTATTTTAACCATCGGAGCAACCCTCAACCGAGAGCCCGACAAAACGTGCACATCATCTGGTGTCCCCCTCCAAGTTCGCCCCCGTCACCCCCTCTCGAGCAGAGCCACGACCAGCATTCTCCGCTATCGGCACCATGTCGACCCAAGCCCGAGGCCTCAACAATTTCATCTCGGACCTGCGCAACTCGAAATCCAAACAAGAAGAATCGGCCCGAGTGGAAGTGGAACTCGCCAAAATCCGCAAGAAATTCAACCCCGGCGATGCCAAGCTCGCGCCCGACGGGAGCAATCCCTCCCTTTCGTCCTATCAGCGAAAAAAGTACGTTTGGAAACTAGTTTACATTCACGTCTTGGGATACGAAGTCGATTTCGGACATGCCGAAGTCCTGGCACTGGTACGCAGTAAAAAATACAGCGAGAAAATGGTGGGATACGTCGCACTCAGCCTCTTGCTACGCGGCTCCGACCCCATCATGGCCACAGTCATTGATACCATGAAAGCCGACTTGACCACCGCTCCCAATAACCCCAAGAAGGGGAAAATAGCCGTCAAGAACGACGCCGTGCAGTGTCTCGCTCTCTGCTCCCTCGCAAACATTTCGGGACTGGAGCTCATTCAAGCCATGCACGTCGAAGTTCAACACATTTTGGTGTCACGCACTTCCACCGAACAGGTCAAGAAAAAATCCGCATTGTGCCTCCTACGATTGACACGGACGTCCCCCAATTTAATTTCAGGACGGGAATTCGCACCACACATGGGACAGCTGTTGCAAGAGAAGCATTTGGGAGTCTTGACCAGCGTCATGAGTCTGTTGAACGGGTTGGCAATGCAGCAAACTGCCGATTACGAGGTTTTGATTCCACACGTCGTGCATATTCTCAGCATACTCGTTATGAAGAAGGCGTGCGAAAGGGAGTATTTGTACTATCAGACGCCGAGTCCGTGGTTGCAGATCAAACTGATCAAGTTTTTGCAATTGTATCCGAATGCTATTGAAAATCATGACATTGGGATGGCGGCGTCGGGGAATGAACATGTCAATCAGTTGATTAACGTTGTTTCCAAGATTTTGATGGAGACAGATGTTTCGGATTCTATTAATAAGTCAAATGCGGATCATGCCATCTTGTTCGAGGCTGTGGATTTGATCGTGGCGTGGGGGACTACTTGTCCGATAGTGCTGAGAGAGGGGGCCATGAAGTTGCTTGGAAAGTTTATCTCAGTGCGCGAGCCCAACATTCGGTACTTGGGTCTCTCCACGATGGCAAAGCTGGCACAAATTGAAGGAAGCGTGGAGGGGGCAAAAAATCACCAAGCGACAGTGCTTGTGTCGCTCAAAGATGCCGATATCAGCGTTAGAAGGAGAGCTCTCGATCTGCTTTTCGTCATCTGCGACACAGATAATGCGGAACGAATTGTCGACGAGTTGGTGGCTCACTTGGTTGTTGCAGATGCAAGCATTCGGGAAGAAATGGTGCTCAAAATTGCTATCTTGGCAGAAAAGTACGCCACCGACTTGCGCTGGTACGTAGACACAATCTTGAAGCTAATCTCAATCAGCGGTGATTACGTCAGCGATCCTATCTGGCACAGAGTTGTGCAGATTGTGACCAACCACCCACAGGGGGATTTACAGGGCTATGCAGCCGCAACCCTCTTTGTAGCTGTTGCTCCCATCCGATGTCATGAAACAACTGTGCGTGTGGCCGCTTATATATTGGGCGAATTCGGTTTCCTTATTGCAGAAAGACCTGGTATGAGCGGTGATGAACAGTTCCGTGTGCTCCACCAGCATTGGTTCACAGTGGATACTCCAACGCGGGCCATTCTAATTAGTACCTATGCGAAACTTGCCAACTTATACGAAGAATGTCGACCGCTTGTGGCGCCCGTATTTGCCAAAAGTAAAAACAGTATCGATGTGGAAGTTCAACAGCGATGTGTCGAGTATGCTGCAATGAGGGAAGCATTTAGTCCAGAGGCCGTGGAGGATCTATTGCGTGAGATGCCTCCATTTGAGGACAAACGACGAAGCGCTCTTGAGTTGAGACTTCTCCAGACCGAGGGCGAGAATAGCGCGACTGTGGCAAAAGCTTCTGTACCTAGTGAGGTTGAGCAGCAGAGGGCGATGCTGGCTGCTCAAATGTTTTCCAGTGGACCGATTGGAGAAGATTTGGCAAATGGAATGCAACCCATCGAGGAGCAAGATGATGAGTTGGTATCCAAACCTTCGGATGAACATGTTGGTGAGGACGAAGAAGCGGACGTCCGAGCAATTGGCGCGGATCCATCCGGTGATGTCGATGGCGAAGGAGAAGCTGAAGAAGACAATACTGGGGATATGGCACAAGAACAGCAGAACACCCGCGTGCTTGTCGGAATACCGAAAGAGTTGATTCCTGCAATGCGCAAGGCTTTTTCTAATCTATGCACATCACCATCTGGTGTGCTGTTTGAAAATTCAATGCTTCAAGTTGGAGTTAAACACGAGTATGTTGGTGCACAGGGACGGATATCGGTGTTCTTTGGCAATTTGCACTCTTCCCCACTTCAAAACTTTAAGGTTAGAGTTGACCAACCGGATCATTTGAGAATGCAAATGCAAGGAACTCAAGACTTAATCGATGACGGGGAGTATGACTCTGTTGGTTGCATTGTGGCCACCAAAACACAGGCAAAGTTGATGATACTGTTAGAGGTCACTGCTCCGTTTGATGACGCCCCATCCATGAGAATAACATTTGACACGGAAGAAGGCGAGCATCACGATTATCCACTGCGCCTTCCTCTTGTGGCGACATGTTTTATGGAGCCCGTCAACCTTGATCCTGGCGCATTCATGCAACGATGGAAGAGCCTGGAAGGCCAAGACCGTGAATGCCAAGAAGTCATGAAGTTGCCACCTAACGCACCAGAAATCGACGAACAGTACATGGATCGGGTGGCAAAGATCATTGTCGATGGTTTGAAATTCGGACGATGTCAAGGTGTCGACCCAACGCCCTGGACTGTCTCAGGCGCTGCAACGTTCCGAACCGGGGCTCAAGACATGAATGGCAACAACATCAACGTAGGTTGTCTTGTAAGAGTGGAGGCAAATCCCAGAGCCAATGCATTCAGAGTAACAACGAGAACATTGCATCCTCTTTGCTCCAAGGCCATCAAAAACGTGTCTCTTGTGAGCATCAAGCTTGCGATGTAGTAGACTTTTGCGCGATACCCATTTATGGTCTTCAATAATTTAAGTGTGATTGATGGACAGCCTTATCAAATTAATTTACTAACAACGCTGTTGTTTACTTTGTTTTCTATGTGGTGGATAATTAATGTAGACTGCCCAAGATTAAAAGTTATGAGTTCAAATGTATGCACATCTTCGCCTGGCACTCGGGAACGTGGGGGAGAGAACTACCGAAGTAGTACCCCCCAACAAAACAAGCTCAATCCTTTGCACGAAAAAACAATCGCTGTTTGAATTCTCGACCAAGAGGATGAATGTAATATTTTTAATTATATTGGCGTAGAATAAATGTCATGCATTCTCTGAAGATAAAATGTTACATCATACTCAGCAATTACACATTATATATTATTGTATGCTTTCAAATTTGACAGACTTCCCCATCTGGTCGCCTCTACCATTTTTTCGTCTTTGCCTCATATCTAAAAGCGTATTTTCTCTTAATAGATGCACTAAAGAGTCTAAATTTCGCAAAGGTAATTCACATGCCTGCAACGCTTGAACAAAAATGCACTATTGTAACACCAGTAGGCGGCACAAGGCATTGTATGGTACTGTTGTACCGCAACTTGGAGACATCAACTATCAATTGCCCAGATGTATCTGAGATGCTGTATCACGACAAAAATTAAAGCAAATAGCAGCACAAAGTTAACATAAGAGTTTGAAATAAGAGTTAATGTGCTCACATCCTGTTCGCTTGTCAAGGATAATTCGTTTTTATCGCCGGTGTAACGAACTTTTCCGTCCATGACCGAAAACCTGACGAACGGTGGGTTATGTTATCGTCCACTTCAAATCAACAAGCGCATCATCCTTGTTATGGTACTGGTCACCTACACTGCAGTTTTAAATATAGCATCAGTGAAATATATAACTGTGGAAGTAGAAGCGGCATCGAAGCAAAAACTGCTTGTCAGCGCAGTGACATGCAAGCCAAGCAATTTATTACCAAAGCAATGGTGCATGGACAACAATGACACTCCGCGCTATATTGGCGATGTGGATTTCAATTCATCATCGATTGTAGTCCGGCATTATACACACCAAGGCTTTGAGAAATGTCTTGCGGGAAAAACAATTGTTTTTATTGGAGATTCTACAGTTCGCTACCAATTCATGCACCTGGTTGGGTTTCTTAAGTTCCGACGATTTATGAGATGTCAAGATTACAACAGGTCAACACTTCCAGATGATGATTGTTATCTCATCGGCTTCAAAGACCTCCATTACGATTGGACATCATGGTATAAACAGAGTACGATCATGACCGGGTCGTACGAGGAGCATAGTGATCAGCAGTATAGTTTGTGTGATTGTTTCAGACCGGATCCATTTGTTGCTAGGTTGCATGCATTGACAACTTATGAGTATAGGTTTGTCAAAAGAAGCACATCATATGGTGAAATCAATATAATCTATCTTCAAAACTTTAGGGATAGGATTCGATTGAATCAAGACTATCCACCCTTCTCGTCGTACTGGTCCACAAAACGCTGCAAGACAGGGGAGTGCGGAGATATCAACAGAACCTTTGCGTTTGATGGAGATACAAATTCTACATTCTGGACTGTTTTGCCTCTTCTAAAGGCAACGCATGTTTTTACAAACCTTGGGTGGGGTGATTTTAACCAACTCTCTGAATTTTCTTGTAAAATGAAAGAATTCAATGTTCATCACCCTGATATCAACACGTACCTTATGAGCCGTCTTCCGAGCAATGGCGGGGTTTCTGCTCCACATCTTACATTCAATAGACACAAATTGAAGTGCCAAGTGAGTTCATTGGATAGGGCTGCGATTAACAAAGATGTTCCGACTTCGTGGTATTGGGACTCCAATCATGCCCTCAGTATATTAAACGAGGAGTACAACCATCAATTATCGAAGGCCATTTGTCCAATGTCGACAACTTAGGACCGGGGTGCAGTCAATTAGATAGTACTTCAGTATTTGGTACGCTTTCTGGTGGTCGGACGTCTCTAGGACGATTATCCTTTCCTCATGTTAGGTAGTTTATTAGTGAATGATTCTAGATAAGTTATAGCAAGTTTTACTCATAACTTTTGTTTGGCCAACGTAATGATCTGTTTTGCCCTTCTCTCGAGAAATTTCCAATAATTGAAATCCGGACAATGTAAGCGGTCATTGATATTCGTTGTCCCCCATCTTTTTGTCCACAGCAATCGTCTGCTTGTTTAGATGAGTAGGAATGAAATGGACAGAATTCCAAAGTTATCAAGGCGATGGTTTATTTCATAACATCAAAAAATATTTTCTAGTTCTCAGGATGTGAGTCAATAAGGATTGTCACAGATATTTGTGTATCTGTAGATAGAATTAGATGTTCTATGTTCTGCATCAAGCAACACTAACCTGGGTCTTTTGCCAGTAACACAACAAGAAATGCCAGATATCATTTTGTCTTGCCTTTTTTTAAATCAGGAAGTGCTCAAAACAAATAAACAAAATTGATGAAGCGTTCTTCATCATCGCTCCCACATAATTACAAAAAGTTCAATAATTTCAACTTAGAAAAATGATACAATCAATCATTTAACAATAAAATACAATATGCTTTTTGTACGATCCTTCTTTTACAGAATAATTCTGCAAAACATGGTACAAAATCAAGACTGGACAGAATTCGAAAACTTAAACATTCATAAAGAAAGAGCACCATAAAATCTTTCCACTCGATTCATCTTGATTCATAAATGATAAAATGGCATCATAGCAGTTAACTCCAACATGCATCTGGAGAGTGAAATTACGGATGAAACAATCAAAAACCTTAAAATCTTCTAGAATGGCCCAGGATGCAATACCATTACCGTACTCACAATAAAAGCTAAATAGAGGATGAAAGCCATTTGAAGGTTAAAATCACTATCTAGTTTTTCATACATGAGAATCAATGGAAGTTAATACACAAGTTGATGAGCTTATTTATCTGAATTGAAATGATAATTGATACAATTGATCAATACAGCATGGATGTTCCGGTGTGGCATGTACCCTGCAGTGACATTACTTAGGTGGTCCACTGTGTACCCACATCCTTGATATCCTAGACACTTGTTTATTGATATACTTTGTGAATTATCAGTAGTATTGCTTTCCTTTC
>JALLPD010001634.1:0-11656 GCA_036940065.1 Cyclotella cf. meneghiniana | reverse complement strand
AGGTAGAGAGTAAGGAAGTAAATTATGATACTATAATTCATCTGACTAAAGTTCACACATTTTTATTTAGGTGTGAGTGAATATTGTATTTAAGTACAAATTTTAAAACTATCAACCTTTTTCCCTTACCTTCAAGGTGAAGGTAGAGAGAATAAGGGGCTCAATTACTGATTTTTGAAAAACTCGTGGTTTGAGAAATTGTTTTAGTCCGACTTCAAACAGTGAATTGTATCATTTCTGAGGTATCTGGTTAATTTTGAAAGATACCATATCTTGTGTATCTTCAAGCTCCACATACGAACAACACCTTGAATCACACAATTGACAGCAGTACGTATGATAACCTCTATTACATCTCATGAACAACAACATACTTTCATGGCTCTCACGCATGTTAGCCAAGGTACCACGTTTCAGGAGATGAAATGAAGAGTCATCATGGTATGGTAACATTACCTCCGTACGATATTTATGGCTAAAACCAATCCATGCCACTTGCATCTGCGCCTCTTTTCTATTCCTCTTCCAACGGCGGCAACCTAAATCCTATCCCATCATGAAGTTCTCAACCGTCTCAGTACTCGCTGCAATCGCAGCCTCCTCTGTCAACAATGTTTCTGCCTTCGGTGTTCACTCAAAACTCGCCACCATCCATCGTTCCACCTCCTTCCCCACTGGGCTCCGAATGAGCTTGGACGATTTGGAAGCCAAGCTTCTTACCCCTCCCGAACCACCTAAAGCAAATGCAAGCAAACCCGCCAAGAAGCAAGCGCCTGTGAAGGAAACGAAGAAAGTGGTCGAGGAGAAGCCTGCCCCTGCCCCTGCGAAGAAAGAGAAACCTTCCAAGGTCAAATACGTCGATGTTCCCACCCCTCCACCAGCACCCAAAGACCCCGCACCTAAAGTTGAACGTGCTCGTCCGGCACCCAAGCCGAAGGCCGAACAACCGAAGCCTAAGGCAGTTGCCGCCGTTCCCTCTGAAAAGGATCCCAACGCGGGAACCTTGGGCGTAGCACTTGGAGCGGCTCCACTCCTCGTCGCTCCCGTCGTTGCACTTGCCGCGGCTCGTGGAGCGTTGGGAAAAACTCAAGCACGTAGGGCCCAAATTCAGAAGGAAATCGAAGAGAAGGAAGCAGCGAGGCGTGCAAAGTTGGTCGCAAACCCTGATGTCGATAGTGGGGGGGTTGCCAGTGCTGTTGTAAGTCAATTTGTTGTGTCATGTGAGACATCGTAGCTATTTGAACGTGATGTTGCTCGTTCTGATAATCAGTTGTGTTAAGGTCGTGTCGAGATGATTTTTTAAATGATTTATCCTCAGCTATAATTTTGTCTCAGACGTTCCTCGGAGCAGCAGCCGGAGCCCTCGGACTTGCACTTACGGCGTCTCTCGGTGGATCGGGCGTTTCCATATCATTGCCATCGGCTCCTCAAATCTCACTTGGTCAGAGCTCTGGGTCTGCCTCCAAACCTGCTGCCTCCGCACCTAAGAGTGCGATTTCGTTTACAAAAGCCCCCAAGGGTGAGTTGCTAGGATTGATAATGCGAAGTGGCGTTCACCTATTCATGCAAACTAAGATTACGTTTGGATTTATTTTACAGGTTATGATATCGATGATGCTGTTCCTACCAAGAGACTGACAAAGGCTGAACGTGATGAAGCACGTGCCAAGGCTGCAGGTAATCACATTCCACATCATAATCTCATTTGATTGTATCCGACGCACACTTAAATTGTCGGTGTTCACTCGTACCTAACGAAGAGCAAAAGAAGGCTGAACAAGCAGCCGCAAAACAAGCTCAGAAGGAAGCCCAAGAAAAGGCTGCCGAGGAGAAAAAGCTTAAGGCCGAAGAGGCCAACAGAGCGCGGATTGCTGCAGCCGAAGCTCGTAAGCAAGCTATTAAGGACGCGACAAAGCCGACTTTGAGTGCCGAGGAACGACAGGCGCTCGCAGCCGAGGCCAAGGCGAAGAGAGAGGCAGAGGCTGCTGCGAAGAAGCAGGCTCAAGGTTGGTTCTATGGTCTTAGTGTTTTCTGTGACAATACTTCGCAAATTTACTTCGTCTTGATGCATCTCGTCCTTCTGCCGCTGTGTAGCCGAGGTTGCCGCCGCCCAAAGAAAGGCCCAAGGTAAATAATCACTGTTTGTTGTTTGTTGGTCTTTACATGAGCAGTGCTCACATCGGCGCTCGGTTCCGTTTCGTCCGTGGTCTCACGATAGCTGAGGCGGCCGAAGCTAAGAAGAAGGCAACAGAAGAGGCAAATGCCAAACGGGCCCAGGAGATCGAAGCGAAGAAAGGTGAGTTTCTGGGTAGTTTACAGCGACGCGAATAGTTTCCACCGGTCATCATCTGTTCACTTCTCCGTTTATCCTTCTAACATTAGCGGCTCAGGCCGAAGGTCAGTCAATTCATATTAACTCTTTCTTTGTTGCTTGTATGTTGAGGCGATCGTTTGGCTGGGAATAATTTGATGACGCCGCATCAAAGAGAATGAGCAAATGTTGCCCAGTTTGGCTGCTTACATAGAGTTGCTTATCAATTCGTGTTCCTGTTATCTCACGCACTGGTTTAAAAAATCGAAGCTGCCGCCAAGAGGGAGGAGGAACTTGAGGCAAAGAAGGCTGCCGCCGCCGAGGGTAAGATTTCTTGTCAAATTCCTCATCATTTTCTACAATATGCGCGCAAGAAACATCGCTTCTAATCATTCAAATATCTTAGCGAAAGCTAAACGTGCAGCTGAAAAGGTTGCCAAGCCCGCTGAGAGCGCTGAAGATAAGAAGGCTGCCGCCGCCGAAGGTAGATCTTCATAACCCTTGAACATTAAATGGCCATTTGCTATGTATCAAGACACTCACCCTCCCTATCACCTTTCATAGCTTCTGCCAAGCGTGCTGCTGAACAGGAGGCAAAGAAGCAAGCTGTTGCCGAAGGTATGTAGCACACTTTTGTTGATTTGCGCTCCACTGCTTGTGTGTTCGCGTTAATGTACGTACCAAACAATGCATGGTACCTTCTCGTAGCCGCCGAAGCGAAGAAAAAAGCCGCCGCTGAAGGTAGGCTTAAGTTTTCGTTGCATTCCAAAGCAGTTTCATTGCTGATTTTTCATCTTATCCAGTCTTGAATCTTATCTTTATTTTGTAATTTAGCTGCCGCCAAGCGTGCAGAAGAACTGGAGGCCAAGAAAGCGGCTGCTGCTGAAGGTAGGTGATAGTGTTCAATTTGACCTTGGGGTTTTTCTGATAAATTTCATATGCTCATAAATCTAATTGAACTCCTGCTTCCTTGCTGTCGTCAGCCAAAGCTAAGGCTGCCGCAGAGAAGACCGCAGTAACAAAGAGTGACGACGCTGCTGCTGCAAAGAAGGCCGAAGAAGCCAAGGTAGGTGTGGCTGAACTTCCTTTCGAAGTCATCGTTAGCCATTAAACTTCTCTCATTGCCATTCCCTCGATCAGGCTGCCGAGGAAGCCAAGGCTGCCGCAGAAAGAAAGGCCGCCGAGGAGAAGGCAAGTCTAGCTCATTCAAGGCGAACTGGTCTTTCCCCAGACCTTCGCGAAGTTAAATCTAACAATGATCGTGTAATTTAACACAACTCTCTCGTTGCTTATCGCATCCCCATCAGGCTGCTGAGGAAGCTAAGGCTGCTGCAGAAAAAAAGGCTGCCGAGGAAAAGGTAAGTCCCACTCCATCTAGGCCAACTCGTCTGTCATGACAATTAATGCAATTTCTTACCCCAGCCTCACATGTTATGATATCAACCTAGGCTGCTGCGGAGCAAGCAGCGGCAGATGCGAAGGTAGGTTATTGCTGGCCTACACCTTAATTTGTTAAGGGATTACACATCGCGTTTTACATCATCTTTCTTTCCGCTTCGATTTGTTAGGCGGCCGAGGAAGCTAAGGTAGATTTTTTTTGTCTCGACTCTGTCATCGAATATTGTTATCTTAATCCAGTCGTTTTCTGTATAGGCTGCCGAGGCAAAGATTGCTGAAGCCCCTGCTCCAGGTACATCTTTCGTCTTCATTGCCTAATCCGAATTTTCGTTCTCGATTTGCCTCAGTCTTACTATACGCCCTGCTCATTTTTCGCTTATTCTTCAGCTCCAGCTGCACCACCAGCAGTCAGCAACGAAGCCAGTGGTATCGGAGTTGTAACAGGAAGTGAAGCCGGTGGCAAGAAGCTGCAAGCAGAAACTGTGAGCGCTGAAACGTTGGAGTTCCTCAAGGTGGGTTTCTCATCCTTTGATTTTATCCAGCTTCATTCTATCGAAGATTTTTCACTCATTGCTTTACTTTTTTTGCCAGAACTACAACAAGTAAATCCACAATTCATGTTCTGAAGTCGAGAGTGACATACGCGGCAAAAACGAGCTTCATAACATTATGAGGAATTTTCTGTTTATGCGAAGAGTTCAATGGGATAATTTGTGGACTCTACTTTTTGCGTGAAATTTGAATGACTTAGGAAGCGGTAGAGGCTATTTTTTAATGATATTTTCCTAGTTGGATAAATGGGGGGCGTAAAAATTAGTCAAGTCATCAAATCGTGTCACTCTTACTGTAAGACCCCCACCCTTTCCGTTAAGCAGGGCACAGCTGAGATTAATCGAGTTAACATATAACAATGCTGCGAATTAACCTGCAAATAAAGTGCGGCTGGTTTTATGATTCTATGAGGTACTCGTACCTCTTTAAGCTGAAAAATCTCTTTGGCCATCGCCAACATGGGTATCAAGAAATCCGAAATGTACCGACCTCCTATTTTTGGAAGGTGATTGGGACATGGGAATTAAAACGGGGTCCATCTCGTCTATTTCAGGGTTAGGTAGGATTCGACGATAAGATGGCGCCAGAGGACTGTTGACTGGCGAAACAGGGGTAATCCTGTCGAAAATAGCTGATTCTTCAGTGGTAATCTTATGTAAATCTTGTCGACTTGACTTGGGAGACAAATCATCAAACGCCAACCCAACTTGGCTGGAATTGTTGAATGTGGTGCTAGCGAATCCGCGGAGAAACCTGCGTGAGCCTCCCGCACCAAGAAGCAAATCAGAAGTACTTCCGTTTGCACCTTTTCTTTCGGGAGAAAGCATTCCAATAGATTCTGCATAGTGCATCAGGCCCTCATCTTCTTTTATGTGTCTAAAGAGGAACTTTTTCAATGGATCAAAAACAACAATCTTGACTGCGGGGGCAGTAGCAAGTATCCAACGTGTAACTCGAGAGTAGCCAATCGTCTTCGATAAAAGGAGAATAGTTTTTATCTAAGAAAGGAATCACGCAAAGTAAGACAAAACCTATTCTGTTTATCATCAATCAGGACAACAACTAACCATATTTGGTAGGAGGGTCGGCAGAGTTGGGTGATCAAGAACTTGTACAAGTGTACCTTTTTTGGTAGAGACAGCGAATCAATTCTAAAGACCCATTTCAGCATAAATGGTTATGTAATGATTCAATAGTGCACGCTCACCTGGAATTATGCACCTAGTAATAAATGGCTTAGGAACCACAAGGTGTGTGTCAGTGTCTACTTCTCCAGTGAAAAACCAAACAAAGATATCCAAGAACACAACCGTGTCAATGAACCGCTCAAGAAGCACACCAAACTGAAGAATAAATAACGCCTGTGGCCCAGAGGGAATGCACACAGCTATGTCAACAGGCTTTGGACCAAGAATCGGCAACAAATCGAAAATATTCCCACGGACTTCATTGATCCGGTCCGAAATGAACACGAGCAGGTTTTTCGTCTTTTCTGGGGCCTTGCATTCAACAAGAAGTTTGGCCACTACTTGCGACAATGAAATGGAGAACGTTTCAGATAAATGCCACGAAGCACACAACCTGAAAATCTCAAGCAAGAGACAATTTGTCACAGTAATTCGCCACGAAAGACTGAATCTTGTTCTTGGCGATATAAGATATTTTCGAGACGATAAAAGCGATCTTGGAGCTAACAGATACCGATAACTTATGTCTGCTTTCAACGAATTTGTCAGATCATAGATTCTGTCATATATTTCGGCTGTCCTAGAAGCCCCCCCGCCCCCAAGGAAATCTTCGTGAAGTTTAGATATCTGGCTAGCTATTCTCTTAGCATCCGCACGTCTCTTTAAGTAACTTTCTTTGACTGTTGACGCTATGTTGTCTAATGCCGGCGAAGACAGTGCGAAGGACGGTATCCTTGCCAGTGACGTCTGAATCTTGGCGAGGCTCTTCAACTTTTGAATATCAGAGAAAATCAAAGAGGGAGACGCAATATGACGCTTTTTCCTCAGTTCACTCTTCTTGGATTGGTGGCGTGTTTTCCACATAGTCCAAAGTTGATCGTATAGTTTTATTCCCTCAAGGAAACGTAAACAAAAGGTAAGATTAAACAAAGAAAAGAACCAGGTAAGTATGAGTCAAGATGATATGTGCTTACCATTCGAGCAAGAGGACCAGCGAATCTCACAAATCGTATTCCCTGTAAGACAACTCTCAGTCTCTTCAGAAAACGTTGAGGCTGTTTGTGAATTCTATAAGGCATGACTTTTGCCCATATAATGGAATCAACAGACTCTCGAAACGATAGGAATAACACTGTCATGGAATGGGATACCAATATTAACCATTTTGTAATGACGGCTGAGTCGCGTAACTTCGTACTACCGCAAGCTTGATGAAAGTCTTCAATTTCGGTCGGAAGAATGAAGAGCCAAAATGAAAATGTAGCTAGTGCCGGAATCCATGTCCAGCAAGACCTATTGAATTTCATCCACCGATCAATAAAGGAGAGTTTCTTATCGCTATGCTTGTCATCATCAATATCGATACCACCAAAAATTCTGGAAAGTGCCTTACTGCTTCGATGTGCAAACTTCAACATAGTTTGTTCTAGGTCATCTAAAGCTTTATTATGTAGAGCCATTCTTCTTGCATCGCACGATCGTAGGAAAGCCTCAACTAAACATAGGGCGCAAAAGATGAGACCAATCCATCTAACTTTTGGGTTCCGTTCTGCCCTCGAATTCCATACTTCGTAAATGAAAGTGAGGCTTGTCACGTTAGTTTGAGTGTCATTTGACGGTATTGGGCAAATGTCGTTTTGAATTTGACTTTTTACTCCTGAATCCTCCTTTTGCATCAGGAAAACGGTGCATGATATGTCAGATATAGCCACGGCTGCAAATAAGATTTTCCAGATGTACCTGATGGGCGGACGTCGACTCATTGTTTTACTGAGTTATGGCTAAACTGTTTGTCGTGACAGACATTCCCATATGGTCAAATGCAACCTGTATGGCGAAGAAGTACGCTGACAGCGATCAATGGAAAAAAATACAGTAGAGAGTTGTCAACACGCTGAATAATGTGGCACTAACAGTTTCCGAGACAGCAGAGGGCACGGATGAATGATACAATGACGCCACCGCTACGCCTCTCTTCGATCTCTAGTATTTGAAGTATTTTCACCTCGAAGATCCATATGCCTTCAACCAAAGAAATGAAAGAAATTAAAACAAGAATGCTTCGTTTCTCGTTGCTCAGTCGAGATCGCTTCAAAACATGCTATCAAACTATAGGCGAGCAAATAACCGAATGCGTGGTGATTAGCTAGCTAATGAACGTGGCTATGCACGGTGATGGGGTTTACCATCAGCTGATTGACACCAGGTGTTAGGCCAAAAGCAATAGAACCATATTTCTACAGGAATCGCAACGCAAAAACAATAAAATTTAGCAAAAGATAAAAAATATTTATTTTTTCCTTGATGCTTCATATATTGGACACTTAATTTAGAACGGATTCCTTTTTGTTCCCTGTGATCAATGGTACCATACACGCTCACTTGATTTTTTATCTCACCCAAAAATTGAAAAACGTAGACACGGACCCCCCAAAAGAACCCTTGGTTTTACTTGATACTAATATAAAACTCAGTGCGTTAGTCACCAGAAATGTCCCGAGTTTCGCCAATTGGTGACTAGGTATCTCACCAAGTTTTGGCAACGATGAAACCACACCCTAAATACAACACGCCCACAACGAACCTATAATATGACACCGTCATTGAATCTATCACAACAATTACAGAGATGCTACGTCATCCACAATCCCGCATCATACAACGATTTTATTCCGCATCGCTCCCCCGCAGTCAACCCTCTTTTGGATTCAGCGGCGCCGGCTTCCTAGGTTGCTATCACGTCGGCGTCGCCGCATGCCTCCATCGCCATGGTCTTCTACCAAATCACAACGACGCCTCTCTTTCCTCGCCCGCCTTTGTCACAGGCGTATCGGCTGGGTCGATGATAGCTGCAGCGGCTTTGGCGGGTGTAAATCCCGAGCCGGATGGGATGGAAGTGGTGTTGGAAGCGGCTCGTCGGACGAGGGAGTTGGCGCGGGAGGCAAGGACGCAGGAAGAGAAGGGCATTGTTTCATTCACTATTCCATTGGATGTTTTGACGCCTGGTTTTAGTTTGATTGATCAGGTAGAAGGTCCTTTTCGGAAGGCCATGGTACATGCATTGGGTGGAACCTTTCCCGATGTGTCGAACTCTGCAAGTGCAGCCATTATTTCTGACGACCCAAAAATCAACAATCCGTATGATATTGACCCCGACTTATTCAGAAGGAGGTTCCCAGAAGGATCATTAAGAATAGGACTTACAGATAGAAGGGCATTGTGGCCACCACCAA
The DNA here is from genome assembly GCA_036940065.1 of Cyclotella cf. meneghiniana. Lineage (NCBI taxonomy): Eukaryota > Bacillariophyta > Thalassiosirophyceae > Thalassiosirales > Thalassiosiraceae > Cyclotella > Cyclotella cf. meneghiniana. Next base: position 2,975 of record JALLPD010001634.1, on the reverse strand, counting down.
TCCCATCCCCCATCGCAACTGAACGCATTTTGGAAGCATATCGATACGTTGATACTTTTAGAGATCTTGACGATATTGTTGCAGCGTGCATGCTCAGCTCGTATATACCGGGTGTCACTGGTCCTATTCGCTTAAGAGATAAGGTTCCTGATTTCATTCATAGTTTCTTTGGTGTGATGAATACCAATGGCAGCTCTGGTAATTTTAAAGGTAGTGGACACAGTATTAATGATACAGTAGATCGAGCAGGGACGAGACTGAGGCTAATGGAGACTGGCGGACATGTTAAACATGGCAAGTCGGGGCTACCAACAGTGAAGAGAAAACTGGACGAAGATTCCACACTTGCAAGAGACGTTGAGTCCTTGAATTCCACCGATTTTTGGGATGGGGGTATCGCAGATGTCTTTCCAACATTTGACGATCAAACCGTGATAATAGCGCCGGTGAATGGACTTTTCTTTCCGAACCCAGCAATATGTCCTTCTCATTCTTCCACTGAAGCAAAGCTTACTGCTGCCAATACCCTGGAAGGGGAGCTAGATATAACAACAACGCATCTGTTTGGCAAGATATCTCCTGTATTTTTTCAATCACTTCTGCGCTCGTATATTCCAACAACATTTAGACATTGCAATAAAGCTCGACTGGGACTGAACTCAAAGAATGTGCAAGCCGCTTTAAAAATGTTGTTTAGCTCGGAAGACAATGAGCTATATGAAATGTTTAGAGAGGGATATGACGATGCTAGGTGAGATTACCATATCATTTGAGTCCTCGAAGTTGCGTTACTGTCTTGTCTCATTGTCTATCGTCTTTTTTTCTTAAAGGAGATTCCTGGACCAATCTGGGCAATTGGCCGTATTCACAGGATAAAGCGATTCACTCATAACTGGTAATTATTCTATGATATTTGAATAATACGCATTGTAGAAAAATAGCTCAAAGTTGTGGTTCCTAAGAAATTGTGCTTGATTGGCCATCAAGGGCTGCTTTACCATTTCCAGTATGCGTTGCTCTTAATAGCGCTCAGTGGATAAGACGAATAGATTATTGACTTGTGGATAATCAAATGCATGTAAAGTCGCATGATTGGTTACATTTCTTTCATTATTGAATTCAAAAGCAAAAAAAAACATGTATAAAAAATTGACACTGGTGTTTCGATGAAATACACATTCATCAGTTGACAAACACATAAACAGTTAGAAAAGAAGGTATCACAATGCGAAATACACTGGTTCGTTTTTCTTTAACAACAGTTATGGCCAACAATTCATCTTCGACAGAAGTTGTTTGAATGGAGTCAATGCTAATGAAATTGTGTATGTCCATATGATAACTGTCAGATTTCTATTCCCTTCATGAAAGTATAAGCATATTTTGGACAACAGTTGCAGCTACCTTTAACATTTCCTTTGGTGATGACAGAACTCAACTGCCATCAAACATGTGCTGATGCAATAGACAAAATGCATACATTTGTACTATGGAAATTTAGTATGATTGAAACGAATGAAAGGAGAGGGAGGCATAATAGCCATAAGAGGAAGAGTGTAATTATTTTGCTTCTGGATATGAAATAGACACAGTAGGATGTTTTCTATGTTTCAAATTTGAATTTGATTTCATTAATGAAGAATGGCAAAGGAGTTGGACTTGAGATAGAGAACATTTGATGGAAGTTATCAGTTCTTGAGGGACATGTTTAACAAGCTCACAATACTTTTATAATAGTCTTCATGGGTAATTGTCTAGAAGTGACAAAGTTGAAGAAAATCATGCTTGTGATATTTCATTAACCACACCCCAGTAAAATAATCTTGTGTCGCAAATTCAAAACTGTCACACCACTGGCCTTCCACAAAGACATCAAAGCATACACAAAAGGAGACAGGACGTGAATTCTCTAATATAATTGGCATTTGGTACAGTTGTTCTTGTCGCAATTTATAGAACTAAGAGTTCATTATGATTGCTCTCAAGTGGGTTTGGTCAAGTTGTCTAACATTTCTGTTTTCATGATGAATGATGTTTCTACAGCAAGTGGTTTTGCGGTTCTATGTGCTCGAACAAGATGCATACATTATGCAATACATTCCAAGATAGAGATGACTCATTCTGAAACAATTATGATATCTTGAGATAACCACAATCATGTGGGATTATTTCCTTTCAATTTTCTCACAATTTTATTGTTTTAATGCATGTCAGCTAAAACACTCCTGGAACCTGCATTTCACCCAACTCCTTGCCATTAAGATCTGACTGATACGCAGGGACACTGAACCCATGCAACAAAATGATTTAGCTTCATGTGTCCTATCCATGCATAGAGGCTCTTTTGTATACAAGGTGGAAGGATGTATCAAATGGGCCGATAACCTGGTTATATAGGATTGGGAAGTAACCGATGGTTTCTGGCAACATACTGTCCCGTAGTTGAGTACGAATGTAGTACTGAGTCCTACATAAGACCTGACCAGCTCAGCCTAAATGTGTGGTTACAAGATTGATATAGGCCAAGGATACTATGGGCCTCAATCAGGTGGTCGGGCCCGAGAATTGAACCCAGGACCTACTAAAAAACGTGCAGCAAGGCCAGGGGTTTGGACACTGAACCTACTAAAAAGATTGTGCTGCAAGGTCAGAGGATCAAACCCTGGACCTATAAAAAGGATCCTGCTATGCAGTCAAAGGGATCAAACCCTGGACCTACAAAACCATCATGCGTATGAGGAATACAAAAGCATGCAAATAACGCATGAATGAGCTCCATGTGGAATGTGTCTGTGGGATGACACACAATGGCAAAACAGATGGATGACAGACAGACTGACTGAAAAAAGATGATACACAGGCTGTTCAAAAGATGACCAATCAGTCTAGAAAGATATGTTCCCTGCAGAACATATCTTTTGGTAACACATCATGTACCAATTTGTGTAGACTTCTACAGGTTTCCTCAGCCTACT
>JALLPD010001633.1:0-11652 GCA_036940065.1 Cyclotella cf. meneghiniana | reverse complement strand
ACTTTTGCTGGCGTCTTTTATTGACTTGGCATTTATGGCACTTTTTGACGTAGGCACAGACAGTATGTTGCAAGCCTTTCCAATACATTGCAGCATGAAGAGTCTCTTCTAGATGTGTTGTTCCTGGATGATGCAAGTAGTGGTGGTACCATTCTACTGCATGCATTTGTAGTCCTTTTGCGATGACAAGTTTGCCATCCTTGCAGAGAAATCTTCGACAAGCTGAGGTTTGTATTTCTCTAGTGATGTGAGTTTATCAAGTGTTTTATCCTTAGTTAGAGCTTCTGCAATCTTCCGGACTGTTAGGGGGTAGATGGCCGTCTCTTTGCTGCAGTTTGCAAACACAAGGTTGATGAGGTCTTTGTGATTGGGTGGGGATGTGTTGTCTATAGTGTGCATAGTGTAAAGGCACCAACATTTTGTGAACGTCAACCAGTTTTCCTTGTTGTCCTCAGTTGGGCTAAAGTCAAGGCGTGAAATCGCATCCGCAACTGTGTTGTAGATTCCTTTAATATTTACGATTTCAGGACCGTATTCTTCCAGTAGTAATGTTCAACGGTATACCCTGTCACAGGTTAACCCAAGAGTATTTTCCATCAGTTTTTTATGATCGGTGTAGACTACTAGTTGTTGGCCCCACAGTATTCCTTGAATTCTTTCAGTGTTTCGACTATGGCTAAGAGTTCAATTTCGGTTATGCAGTATTTTTGCAGACAAGCAGAGAGTTTTCTGCTGAAGAAAGCAATTGGCCTGTTGTTTTATGTAATGACTGCTCCAAGTTGTCTCTTGGAACCATCAGAGTATATCTCAAACCCTTGTGAATAATCAGGGTAGGTCAAGGTCACATCTCTAGCGATAGTGGCCTTAACATCATCGAAAGCCTGATGTACCTTTTCCCAATGCCAAGGCTTTTTTCTAACCTTGAGTCGTTTGGTGTTTTGGTATTACCACACTCACCAACAAGGCTTGTGAGTGGGGCAAGCATTTTGCTGTGTCTTGCCCAAAGATCTCAATAGTATTGGACCATGCCAAGAAATCTGTGGAGGTCTTTGATATTTTTGGGTGGTTACAGTGCAAGTATTGACTGTACTTTCTTGGGTTGTGGCTTTATTCTACCTCCTGAGAGGATACACCCAAGGTATTCTGTTTCTGTAGCACAGAAGTTCGATTTGTGAGCATTTACTTTTAAATTTGCATCTTTCAGTCTGGAAAGAACCAAGTCAATTTTAGCCAGACGGTCTTCCAGGATTTCCTGGGTGATGCATAGTAAATCATCAATATAAGCTCTTACGAATTCAAGTATGGCCATTAGTTCTGTCATTTTTGCTTTAAGAATATCAGGAGACCCAGCAATTCCCATATGTAACCTGACGTATGTCCAATCTTATGGTATAATAAGCCATATTTAGGTCAAGACCTGTGGCAAAAGTGAAACCTTCTAACTCTTGCAAAACTGTACTGATTTTAGGGAATGGAAAAGGCTTTCACACAATTCTTTAATTTACTTATCTAAAATCAATGAGAAAATGCACAGTTTGATCTCTTTTTGGTACTATAAATGAGAGGTAAAGTCCATTCAGATTTCGGCTGCCATTCTTGTACGCCCAGTTCACATAGTCTGTTCACCTCCTTCTTTAGGGTTTTTTGTGTGAATGTGGGACTGGATAAGCTCTGCCATGGTATGGTTTAGCATGGTCCTTTGGATCAAAGGAGAAAGGCTCTGTGTTCTAGTCACCAAGTGTGCCATCAAAGAGGTCCTCATATTTTGTGAGGAGATCTAACAACTTATTTTGGTCTGGTAGACTGAGGTGAGGACAGTTAGTGTCAACAACTCTTTTTCTTATTTCGCATCTAAGATGTGTATGGCACATTGAGTGGCTTCCTCAGTGCTTTGTGGTTCATGAACCATGTTATGGTTAACTGACCAAGCTTTTTCAATCTTAGAACAGGTGGACGGATTGTTGATGTCTCTCATTGGCAAAATGATCTCATTAATGGTAATTGCCTTTGTTTGAAAATCTAGAACAATTCCAAGCTCTATCAGTGTTTTACACCCAAGATGAGGTCAAACGCTGGCTTAGTATAAACTAATTTCCTGATCACCTAAATTGGCGCAAACCTCTGGCGGACAAAAGATACCCCCTCATGACCAAGTTACCAATATTTGGGTTGTGCATATCAATCTAATTGTAATTATTCAACCGATATTATGGCATTAGTGAAATTGTTGATATTCATTCATGAAGAATAGATATCATTCCCAAATTTTGATTTGTCTTATTTATCAATACATTGGTCTTTTTTTGACCATAAAGTACTGTATGATTTACTGCACAGTATACAAACCAGTGTGCACATGGCAATGCAAACTTAGTGGTAAAAAATCTTTGGTGTGCAATATTTCAGAATCTGTTTTTGATGTTGGACAGTCTGTTGGGTTGGGTATCCATTTGGTACCAATACAGGTGATCAGGAAATTAGGTTATACGGTCTTACCTATCCCAACCCATCCAATTTAACCACTGTGTTGATGGCTTTGGCATGAAATATGTCGGTCATAAACATGCCTTACACCTGCAGTGCATCCTAAAAGAGATTATAAGGTAACTACTTACTGGACAGGCAAACAGTTTCTCGGCATCCACCTCCACTTGGACTATGCAAAATGTTAAGTCCACCTTTACATGCTTGGGTACCTCACAAAGGCCCCTCTTCAATTCCAACACAAACTCAGCAAATCACAACCCTAACCATTTCCACACACTCACATAAAATATGGTACCATCAAACAATATGCCACAACACCGGCCACATCCCTGTGTCTCAATGGCAAAACAAAAATGTTTATCCAACTGTGTGGAATTTTTTTGTTCCTGGGACACACTGTTGACAGCACACTGCTCACACCCCTCAGTGCAATTGCCTCACAGTCTGGTGAACCCGCCAAAGACACCCTCTGCCAAACAAAGCAACTTCTTGATTATATCACCACCCAGGAAGAAGCTGTTCTCACATATCACCATAGCAACATGATACTCGTTGTACACAGCAATGCTAGCTACCTCATTGAGCCCAAAGCTTGCAGGCATGCTGGGGCCCATTTCTTTCACTCCAAAGATACCACTATTCCACCGAACAATGACACAAAAGTAAAAATTGCCCACATCATCAAGAACGTCGTGTCTTCTGCAACCAAAGCTGTGAAGCAGTAAATATCGGCATCATTCTTAATGAAATGCCACAAACAACTGCCAATCCCCATACAAATCAACAATGCCATGGCAGAAGGTGTAGTTAATGCAAAAATTCAACCAAGATGCACCAAAGCCATGGACATGCATTTCCACTGGCTCTGGGACTGTGAATACCAACAGCAATTCAAAGTCTACTGCCACCCTGGATACACCAACCACACAGACTACTGGACAAAACACCAACCAACCAACCACCATGCCAATGTTTGCAAAGAATTCCTCATTCTACTCATCATCCTTGAAAAGCTACACATGACCAACACAGCTGCAAAGGCCGCCCAGCACACACACATCAATGGCATTAGCAAGGGTCTGATGATAGTACTGCTTCACTCCCAGTAAATAGTATATCTACCTTCTACCAGCGGCTTAAATTAGCACCATTCATTTGTGTTTCTTCTTGTCTTCAACCAACAATAGAGCTCACAAAATAAGCAATTGGATTGTTATTCACTGCAATCACTATGCTGTAGCTGAGACTTCCTTAACAACAAGTAAGTGTGTTAAACTTTACAAAGCCTTCACCAATTAATTCCGAAACATCTACTAACAATAACACTATCACCAATAAAGTCATAGACACTACCCTTCTTACTTTGCAAGCTAAAGTTGTTCATGGCAATGGTATTTCTTGAACTATTAGTTGACTTTGCATATGAAACAGAAAGAAGACAGCCAGAAGAGTCTGGCAAGTTCTTCTCCATAGTGGGCCAATGGTGACCTCCTGTTTGTGCATTCTCACACTACAACCAAATACATACCATACAAAGATCATTATGCACATCAAAAATGGCAAACAACAAATGGTACCTTCAAGACAATGAAGGTGGGTAATGTTTATATTCTCCTTCCTGAATTCTCACAGTCAAAAATAGTCCATATTAAGCCAGACATTGTTACATTGCTGGCTCAATTAGGATTACCGTGTATGATCTTATCATTGAAGTCAAAACTATGTCCAAAATGGGTGTCAAGTTAGATCACAGTATAACATTGGATCATACAAAATTACCAATGCAACAACTTTTACACTTCATCAACAAGAAGTTACTCCATTCTGACCATAGAAAATTGGTCAAACTGAGCAGTATGGCTTCTGTCACAAAACATACTGTGGAAATTCTGAATGCAAAATATGAAGAAGCAGATTTGCCAAAAGGTGTTGCTGAAAACTGTTTTCATCTGCCCACTTTGCAGCAAGTTAAATGGTTTAAATTGCTCAACGACAGTATGGACTTGTTTGATGAAACACTAGGCGACTGGAAAACAATCAGTCTAAAAAGGAAATCGGGTGCAAAACCGTACCATTGCAGGCCATTTTCAATCCTCCCTGTTCATTTGGACACCCTCAAAAAGAGTGGAGCAATCAGCAAAGATAGGAGTTTTAAAGAGACAGCCTGATTCAGAATAGACTTCCCCTACCTTTATAACTCTGAACAAGAATAAACAGTTTGTTTAATCTCTTACTTTTGGGAGTGTAACAAACAACTTGTTAGAACATCTTTTTTATACTTAAAATATCTACCATTCTACAAGAAATGATGGGATTCACTTTGCTGTGGCACTAGACCTAAATATGGGTTACTAAACCATAAGATTGGACTCAGAAGCACAAAAGATAGGTCCAATCATTTTACCATGGGGAAATGCTCATATCTGTGGATGCCAATGGGCATTGCTAGGTCTCCAGATATCTTTCAGGAGAAAATGTTTGATCTTATGAGGGCTCTAGACTATTTTTGTACATATCATGATGACTTGCTCACCATTTGATGACCACTTAACCAAACTGGAAGAGGTCCTTGGATAGCAACAAAAAGCAGGGCTCTGTGTAATTGTGGCCAAGTCTAATTTTGCCCATGACAAAATTGAACACATTGGCAATGTTCTTATAAGAGAGGGTATCAGGCCTCAACCTGAAAAGGTGTCAGCTTTTTAAGCTCTTAAATCATCTCAGTCTGCAAAAATGTTGTGCATATTCCTTGGCCTGGTTCAATACTACTGGGATCTATGGGAAAAGCATATTCACTTGCTTGCACCTTTCACTGACTTAGTCAGCGTGAATGGTGAAACCAAAGCCACCCGCAAGAAGTAGACCAAGAAGAAGCCCTGGTACTGGACTAACAAGTACCAGGAGATTTTTGAAGGATTCTAATGTGTTATTGCATGAGGCATCTTGTTAGACTATCCAGACTACAATGATCTTTTTGAGATATACACGGACATATCCAATTGACGGATGGGTGCAGTGATCATATAAAGAGGCCATTCTGAGGCATTTTTCAGCCACCAACTGAGTGGACCTTGGATCAAGTACACAGTCACAGGACTGGAACTTTTTTCTATAGTAGAATGTCTAAAAGAATTTAAGCACATGTTATGGGGTCAATGTATTAAGCTCTACACTGATCACAAGAATCTAGTGAGAGACACCCTAGAACTGAGCTCTGGTTGGGTGCATTGGTGGAGACTTTTTCTAGAGGAATACAACATTGAAATTGTCTTCATTAAGGACATAGACAATACCATCGCAGATGCTATAAGTTGACTATAATATGATCCAGACATAAATGAGAAAGGGTTTTACTTAAATGCTCACTGGGTTCAAAATCATGGTCTCGTCAAACTACTCACATTATTATCAACAAGATAACCATAGGGGCAAGTCATTCCTGGGTGTCTACATGGAAACGAGTGCCTATGACTTTAATCTGGGAAGTGAATATGATCTCTCAATCATATTTTTGCTACTATTGAGTAGGTAGAACATGAGGTCTACCTCCAATGATCAAGGAAGTTGTTGAGAATCAATGTGGAAGTTGTTTACTAAAATCTTAATATGAGGATGTTAGCTCCAACCAAAAGGATAAATGCATCTCATTAAAGATGTTTGATGATACTGACATCCTTGTCTGTGATGACAGTCATCTCATAATTGTGGGAAAGGTTTTACAGGCCCACATTATTGACTGATACCACCATTATCTTCAACTTCCTGGGGAAACATGCCTCAAGGCAACCCTGTGTCTATCTTGTACTGGCATGGAATAAGACACCAATGCAGAAAATATGTAAAGAAACATGCGACACCAGCCAATGTGGCAAGAAACACACAAGGAATTATGGACATCTTCTGCCCAAAACAGACAACATGCAGCCTTGGAAATGTGTATGTGTTGACCTCATCAGTCCTTATACTATTAAAGCCAAAGATGAAACTGTATTCAACTTTATGTGTTTGACTATGATTGATCCAGCCACTGGTTTGTTCAAAATCATTAAACTTCCCAACATAGTGTAAAGGTGAAGAGTTCACTGAAGTGATCATTGATGATTCTCCTGAGAAATTGTCACACTTGTTCAATACTCAAGGTTGAAGTGTTATCCTAGAGCTGCATTTGTTCTCTGTGATGATTGAAGTGAGTTAAAACTCCACTCTAGGCCCTGTGAAATAGCTACAACCTAGTATGTAGTCCAGCCTTGATTATGAATCCACAAGCCAATAACATCCTAGAATGCATACATGCTGTCATATCAGATATGATGTGCCCCTCCAATCTTGACATGCAAGACAGATTACCAATGGAGGATGTAGCCGACTTTATCAAAAGTGATGCATGGGCCATTTGCAGTACATACCATACAGTACTCAATGCCCAATAAAGCTATTTTTGGTAGAGACATGGTTTTCAACATTCCCTGCCTGGCTGATTGGGAAAAAGTGGGAGAAAGTTGACAAATGCTAGTTGATGAAAATAATGTTTGTGAGAACAAAAATCAGGTAGGACAACAAGTCCTCCACATTAATCATGGTATCATCCACAAAGCAGAAAGCAGACATGAAGGACCCTGGTTCATTATGCAAGTGCATTATAATGGCGCAGTCAAGATTCCATGTGGAATCATCATAGAACAAATCAATTTAGGAGGCTCATGCCCTACTTCAACCAGAATGGTTAACAGTATGTGTCAGTAATACATTTGTAAAATCATAAGAATTTCATATGCAAAGCTTATCTACTCCCCAGACATTGATCCCTTACACAGTAACATCAATGCACTCCAACTCTGTAACCTTACATACCATCCTGCATCAGGACTGGCATACCATGAACACTGCCTCAGACAGATTCACCAACCTTCTCACCATGCCAATAAGCTAAGTTTTTTACCTACAGCAACATGGCATTATTTTTGGTTTTATTCACATGTCTCACAGGATATTCTGTCCTTGTTGAACCCTTCTTGTCTGGGGAGTGAGTGACATAAGCAGTCATCCATACTGAGGATTACTTCACATTTGGGACCTCAATCCCATATGTATGCCCAAAATAGGACACAACAATGCCCTAAAGATTAAAGGTGTCCTTTAGATTCCTATCATCCCAAGTAACAAGAAGATCATGGTACTCCCAAGGATCAAGTCCAAGATGGCAAGCTCAGGAGGTCTTGACAAGACCAAGATAAGCCACCAAGAGCAAGACAACTATGGTAAAATGTTTTACACCACTAACTCATGAGGACAAGCATTCTAGTTCTCAGTTTAAATCACTTCAATAGCTCATAAAAATAAAGTCCCAACAAAAAACAACACCACACCAACACAAACCATCTAAATCTATCATTCAATCTGTATATTTGATTTTTCTAAGGTTTGTTGCTTGAGTGCTTAAGCCAAATTCACATGCACACAGAAGGATATTGTTATGAAGGGGCAAGATGATAGCTGGTTGCTTTTGTAAAAAGATTCATGTTTGCCATTTTTGTGATTGAGAAACATTGATTCAATTTCAATCATTTGCGGGACTGCTGATCTAATTATGGCATTTGTACTTTTATTTCTTTGTGTGCAATTGGCATGTATTCTGGGTTCATCAGGGAGCATGTCGGACAGCTGGTTTGTTTGTTGGTACCATGGATATTTTTTGTTCTCAATTAAAAATGCATCCACACCTGAGTTTCTTATGGTGTGCCCCCACTTCAGCAACTGATTTTGCATGCAATTTGCATGTACACCAGGTGAAGGTTGGTAAAGTTTTGGCATATAAGAAATGTGAAAATTTGATATTTTTATTCAATTCATATTAATTAACATGTGAATTGATGGAGACAGTTGATGCATTATTGGATTGACTGATGAAAGATTTTGTGGACTTGCACACACAATTTTTGAGCTTTGTGTAAGATGGCAGTTGCACTGTGAGACATACAGTGCTCACCAATCTTATATGATATTGTTTAAGTTTGAGACCATTGACCGATTATTGACTTGACACATTTCAGATGCAAAATTGGCATTGATGTCAGGTTTTGGGTGTGCATCAGTGACTAATGCTTCGTAGAAAAATGTCCAATCATTGGCCCAATCCAGCAAAGATTTTTTCTTGCCACTGGATTTTTACTGCTGTAGTTGTGAGATTTTTTGTTTTTTGGCTTGCATTGTTTCATTGTTTGCATGTACTTGTAAGACAACATGGGTGATGTTTTCATGTAATTTATATACACACTGGTTTTTTCATGCCATCATTGGAATGCCAATATTGGTATTCTTCAGGATTGATAACAATATTTTTTCACACTCTTTTATGTCCATAAATATTAAAAATTTAGTGCTACTGGCACAGCATCAAAAATCTTGAAATGACTGCTGTCAATTTTTGGCACATATACTTTCATATACTATGACATTATATTTTTTACATTGGCTTTAGTTGTGGGAAACTGTGGCATGAATCTTTGAAGACTTGTTGAATTGACCCCACATGGCCACTAATTTAAGTATTGCTCCATCCTGCTGAGGATTTTTCATCAATTAATACTTGATAATCTCAGGATGGGGATGGGTCGAGAAGCAAAGAAGGACTCATCATCAAGGGGACAATTGTAAATGGATGGGGACAACTACCAACTCTGATGTTGCTTCAGTCATGGCATGGTTGATGGTGAGAGACACAACCATGTCCATTTTTATGCCCAGTCCATTTTTATATTTGCATTCCCAATGTGTTGATCATGGGCCTCTTTGCTGTCCATTTTCCCTCCTTTGTAAAATCATCTCCCCCACATAAGAAAATCCTGACCAATTAAAGTCAAAATGGATGTGATACAAAAACACCAAGGGCATGTACTAAGCCACAAAGGGATGTGTCTTGTTTTGCAAAACAAGTAACTTCTAGATCTAAATCTCTGTATTTTACCTTTGAACTTAAACCCAATTGTTTTTTTGATATGCTTACAAATGAGGTTTTGAGGGTAATAATATGCTGCAGCAGAGGTCATATCTGCTTCAGATTATCAGACCTCCCTCACAATGTTCATGTCCATTCTCATCATGTCTACCATCAATAATTACCCACTTCCCCTTTAAGTCTCAACCTATCTCCAGAATTCAAGCCTCATCACACACACTACACATACAACCTTCACATTCAACCCAAATTCACCATGATTTATGGGGGGGCAAATTTCACTGTTTCCAGTGTCTTCTCAGAACCCGAATTTTCATCTCCATGGGCTGTTTATGCACCCTGCCAAGTTACAATTTCCAATTGGAATTCTGCAAATTCCAGATTACTCCTGACATTACTGGCCATCAGACCAGAACCACGTTCTGACGTTCTGAGTTTCTACATAGTAATTAGACTAGTAACTATGTATTTAGATTGGAGATGTGACATCAAAATTTGCAGGAGTCACAATGTAATCACTCATTTAGGATCAACAGAATGTAAGATATCCATTCATGCGTGTATATGGCTGAACTGTGATTGTTACAAAATAACAAATTTCTCACCACATTTTTTCAATTAAATTGCTGTTTGTCCACAGTGCAACCCTCCCTCCCTTGGTCCACAAAGGGAACAATCATCTGCTGCCACGATCCGCCACTTGCCACTTGCACAGAGAAGGCAGCAACAGTGAGTTTGTCTGTCTTATTTTGTTTGATTTTTCATCGTTCCCAAGATTTCCCACCCCATTTTTTCAATTCAATTGCTGTCCATCCAGGATGCCACCCTCCCTCCCACAGTTCACAAAGGGAACAATCGCCTGCCGCCACTGTTCGCCACTTGCCACTTGCAAAGAGAAGGCAGCAATGGTGAGTTTGTTTGTGGTTTTTATTTTGGTTTATATTTTTCGATGATTTCTCACATCCCGTTTTTTCAATTAAATTGATATCAATCCACAGAATTGCCATCTCTTGCTCAGTCCGCAAAGGGAACAATTGGCTGCCACCATCATCAGACACTCACTATACTAGCAAAGAGAAGGCAGCAACGGTGAGTTTTTTTATTTCTGTGATTTTTTTCATGATTTCTCACTCCCCGTTTTTTTAATGAAATTGATATCAGTCCACAGTCCTGCCCTCCCTAACTCAGTCCACAAAGGTAACAAGCACACAATGTCATCAAAGAGAAGGCAGCAACGGTGAGTTTGTATGTGTTTTTTTATTCCATTTTTATCTTTCCCATAATTTCTCACTCCCCAGTTTTTCAATTAAATTGATATCCATCCACAGCACAAACCTCCCTCCCTCAGTCCCCTAAGGTAACAAGCACCCACTTCCATTGTCTGTCATTCACCACTTGTCAAGAGAAGATAGCAACAGTGAGTTTGTTTGTGTTTTTTAATTCTTTTTATGCTTTCTCATGATTTCTCACTCCCCACTTTTTCAATTAAATTGATATCCATCCACAGCACCACCCTCTCTCCCTCGATTTTCAAAAGGAACAATCACCTGCAGCAATTGTCTGCCACTCACCACTTGCAAAGAGAAGTCAGCAACAGTGAGTTTGTTTGTGTTTTTATGTCCTTTTTTATTATTCCCATGATTTCTCACTCCCTGTTTTTCAATTAAATTGATATCCATCCAATGTGCTGCCTTCTTGGTGCACTGCCATCCCCCCTCAAGAATTGCCTAGATGAGCAGCAATGGTGAGTTTGTTTTTGTTTTTTTATTTTTTTCCTCTCCCCTTTCTAGTTTTCTCACTTCCATTTTTCAATTAAATTGCTACCCGTAACTTGTCATCCTCTCTCCCTTGTCTTCAAGAGGGAAAAACCCATGGCAGCCAGCCCCCCCTCAAGAGATGCCTACAGGAGGCAATGGTGGTGAGATTGTTTTTGCTTTTATTTTCCCCTCTCCATTCCCTAGTTTTCTCAATATCCTTTTTCAATTAGCGACCCGTAACTTGTCATCCTCTTTCCCTCAGTCCATGCTATTCCCAACTCACAAACTGCCTGTTGAAAGCAACTATGGTGAGTTTGTCTTTCCTTTCTTTCACCATTTCCCAATTTTCTCATAGCAGTTTATCTCGATTGAATAGGTGCCACCTTCCTCTCTCCCTCACTCCTCAAGGCATCTTGAATTTTTCATGTCTTTTAGAATATATTTTTAATTTGT
>JALLPD010001632.1:0-11652 GCA_036940065.1 Cyclotella cf. meneghiniana | reverse complement strand
GTGCTGCCGGCGCTGCCGGCGCTGCCGGTGCTGCCGGCGCTGCCGGCGCTGCCGGCGCTGCTGTCTCTGCCGTCGCGGTCATTGCTGCCACCATTGCTGCCACTGTTGATGCCATCACTGCCGTCACTGCCATCGCTGCTATTGCTGCTGTCAATTCCCTCGCTCCATCGAGCCTTTGCTGAGTCGAAGCCTTTGCTAAGTCGATGCCTTTGCTGCATCGACATCTTTGCTGCATTGACGCCTTTGCTTTTGCTGCTGTTGCTGTCATTGCTGCCATCACTGTTGCTGCCATCTCTGCCATCCCTGCTGTTGCTGCCTTTGCTGCCATTGCTGCCTTTGCTGCCATCGCCTTTTCCTGTTGCCTGCAGTTGTTGCCTTTGCTGTCTCCTACCGCTGTCGCCAGTTGCTGTTGCTGCCATCACCATCAAAGAAGCCGCCATTGCTGTCGCTGTTTCCACCACCCATTGCTGCCACCATTGCTTCAACATTGGCGATTTCTGCCGCCATTGCTGCTGGTGATGCCGCCGTCACCCATAGTGGCTACCATCACTTTAACGGTGGTCGTTGCTGCTGCCGTTACTGCTGTCATCTTGTATTGCTGCCGCCATCGCTTTTGCTGATGATGTTGCCATGGCTGTCACCGTTGCTATTTCCCATTGTCATCAGTTTATTAATTAATCAAGCAATTAATAAATTAATTAGTTAATTTAGTTACTTGCATTGTCCTCTAGAAAAAATTGTCTTAGTGAAAAAAATTCATCTCCCTAGTTATTATTATTTTTTGATACAGGTTTGAAGAGAAAATTTTTACTTGTAATTATAAAGAGTGTTTTCTACACTAAGTAGGTAAATGATAACTTGGAACATATTTTGAGAACTTTCTCTCTTCGTACCAGATTGTACATACACAGTTATAAGCTAAATTGTTAGCTTCACATATGTAGGAATAAGTACATCCACTTGTGCACAAAAAAGTGCACAAATGTTGTAGATTATGACATATTTTGCGTACTCTGCACATTTGCACATTTCTGTAACTAAAACACATTTTTATATTTTATCACAAATCACAAAAAAGAAATTTCCCCTTTCTATCCGATTTCCTTTGTTACTCATCCTGCATATTTCTTAGGTAGCCCCCTTCTTACTTCTTTCATGGGAAAGCTCCATCTTTTTCCTCCAATATGAAGGGATCTGTAATAGATATTATGTGTCAATGTCTTTTGTAATTTGTGATTTGCTCAACGAGGGATCTTCGTCAAGCAGATTTGTTCAATTTTCACTTATTTGTGTCAATTTTACACAAAAAATCACCCGGTTGGTGAAAAATGTGCATATACTCAAATGTGACTTGTGCTTTTGTGTTTTCAGTATGCTCCACTATATGCATAAAATACGCTTATGTCAACAGGTTTTTTTGTGTGAATCCTTTCCCCCGTCTCTCAGCTGCCAGAATCCTCAAATGTCACAACACAAGCCTCTTATTTTATAGTAGGACTCCTCCTGTCTCAATGCCACTAATGTCTGGATTTCTATTTAAGTCTATGACTATATGTTTACATACTAAAATAAGCCCATAAATTACAACTCATGTAATTTATCAAACATCATGTATGTACATATTTAGTATTTTTCTACAAACCTTGCAACACGTTGATGTGAAAATAATATGAGAACCCCATGTGTTACAATTTCGCGTGATGATTTTCTTTTCATCTTGAGATGTGACACTACATAAAAATAGCATACAAAATTGACATCTCCATTCAACACTGCCGTCTTTGCTGCCATTGCTGCTGCTGTTCCTGCTGCTATGGTTGAACAGGTTCAGAAAGATCTTGAGGAGGTGTTCACATGTGAGCATGAAGGGAGCTCATGGAATATGTGGGTAGTAAGTTAACCCTTACACGAGACAATATGGGTCTTGGTGCAATCAAATTTATGCAGCCGGTACTTGCATGCAAACTTGAAGAGGAATGTATGCCACCTTGGGGTTGCATTGAAAGCACCAGCTGTCGCAGGGCAGGTTCTTGTAAAAGGAGATGGCAATGGGGCAGTACAAGAATAAATCACTAAAATGTACCAGTCGGAAACTGCAACTTGCATATATATTATGCGATGGTCTTGTCCAGACATATTTAATGCAGTGTGCAGACTAGCTAGACACATGACTGCACCTAGGGAGGCACATGTCTTAGCACTTATGACTCTTACCAGTTACATGATATCCACTGAAAATAGAGGATTGGTCTTGGCACCTAAGGAAATATGGAGTCATGAGTACAAGTTTAAAATCCACAGCAGATCAGACTCAGATTATGCAATGAATCCTGATGATCATAGGAGTATCTCCAGTGGGAGAGTATTTGTGAATGGCTTACCAATATCATTTAGAAATTCCACCCAAACGTTTGTGACTCTGTTGGTAATGGAAGCCAAAATTGCAGCTGGAGTAATGGTTGCATGTTGTACATGTATCACCTGCTGGAGTTGCTTGAGCTAAACGTTGAATTTTCCATGGTTCTCAAAATGGACAACGCATGGGCTGTAGATATTGTAAACAGTTGGAGTGTTGGTGGTAGAACCAGGCATATGGATGTATGTAACGTTTTCTTGCATGAGCTCAAAGATCAGGGACTATTAGTGATAAAACATATCCCTGGTGACACGAATGATGCCGACATATTTACGAAGAATGTGACATAGCAATTTTCAATCATCACATACCCCTCTACATAGGGTACAATGTATCCCTATTGCAAACCCGAGCTTCAAGTGGGGAGGCTGTTAATGGGTAATTTTGCACTTGAACTTGGAATGGAGGTAGTGCAAGCATATTTGAATCAGGTTGTAATTGAGTTTTCTGAGTCTTATAGTAGTTTATGTATGTTTTTGGAGTGCATGACCAACGTCTTGTCTAGATCGAAAGAATTAGTTAATCATAATAAGTTGAACACAAAAGCCAATAAGTGTGGTCATCACATTAGCAAGATTGTTATGAAGAGCCTAGATAAGTCGAATTGGCAGTGAGAAGACTTCCAATACCATGCCTTACCAACATGTCCTTCAATGTGACAGACATTTACCATGATGAAGCCACCATTGATCCATCAGAATTTATTGCTGAGAAGTACCTGAACCACAAGAAGAACATTCATCCATCATTGAATGAGCAACATGTGAAAGGAAAGGAACAGATCATGACTCAAGACTTACTGCATTTTGATGCTGAAGCACTCTGTCCAGTCCATCCTTATGACTATCATACTTGGGCAGAATGCACCTTGTATGCCAAGCACTTTGGGACTCCCAAATCTACAAAAATTGGCAGCCTCACTTTTTCTCTGAAGCCTTTAGAAGTAGAAGCATCCTCACTTGAAGCCCCATCCTTGTTAGCTTAGTTGGTGAGATGGCACTTCAGATTGGGTCATCTCACCTATGACAAATAGAAGAAGCTGGCAGAGAGGGGAGAAATCACCAAGAAACTGAAGGATGCCAATCCTCCAAAGTGTTCAGGATGCCTTTTTGATGCAATGACCAAAGTTCCATGGCATACAAAAGGGCAACAACAAAGCAAGGTCTTTGTGGCAACCTACCACAGTGCACTTGAGTTGATCAATTTCAATCAAGTTAGGTGGGCTTTGTTGCTCAACTCAAAGGAAAGCTCACCACCCAATGTTATTACTATGGTGTCATCTTTGTCTGACATTTTCAAGACTGCACTATGCACATTTCATTACAGTGCAATGTGCATTTCATGACAGTGCAAATTTCTGCTGAGACATTGCAAGCAAAACAAAAGCAGACAAAAAGTTTGCAAGTGAGCTAGACATGAGAATCAAGCACTACCAATGCAATAATGGCAGATTTGCTGACAATGCTTTCAAACAGCATACAGAACAGCAACTGCAAACACTGACCTTTTGCAGCATCAATGTCCACTTCCAAAATGTCATTTCTGAAAAAACAATTAGGGACCTTAGAGAGTCCATGAGGAAGCAGCTTCTGCATGCTAAAGCTGGGTAGCCCAAATGCATTCATCTTGCACCTTGCATGTCTATAACACTGCTCCAGTGTTAGATGATGGAACTTCAAGGGAAGAGAATTGTCCGGAACTCAAGTGGGTCAATATGTGGGATAATCATACATTTGGTTGCCCCGTGTATGCCCTGAGTAATGTTCTGGCATCTGGAAAGTCTCTTCCCAAGTGGTCTCCAAGAGCTAGATTGGGAATCAACCTAGGCCCTTCACCACATCATGCTCAAAACATCTACTTGGTATTGAATTTGGACACCAGTCTTTGTTCTCCACAGTTCCACTGCCAGTACAATGACTTCTTTAAGACCATCACCATTAATAAGCCTGATACGATGATGTCATCAAATTGGCAAATTCTTGCAGGATTGGAAAGTCCCAATAAAATTCCTTGTGTCAAGCAATTACTTCAAGTGCATAATTGTGCCTCAGTCTTGTGAAATGACATCATTCATGAACTACTATCTAATGACTTTACAGCTATGCCCAAAGAGTCTCATTAGCTGACTTTGGTGATAATGATTCCTTGGATGGACCAGAACATGGTAATGCCACAGAGAATGTCCCTGTGGCAGTTCCCCAACAAGTACCAGCTACTCAGCTTGAGGAAGTCATGGTTCAATAGCCTGCTGGTGTCAGTTCCCAAGGAAGACCTATGGGAAGCTTTCCAGAGCCATGCAGGAATTGATCTCCCAGAGGGAGTTCTATGGGGACAAAGGGATACACTACATGGCCTCTGGGCCCATATTTGACTAAGCTCAAGCCCACGACAAACGTCTAGCCCTACAGGATTGCATGCATCACCCAGTTGCCTTTCATGCTGAGATGATGGGTGATATCATGCACCTTAATCAGGCCTTGAAATAGCCTGATGCACCTCAGTTTATTCAAGCAGTTCTTCGCGAGATCAATGGTCACATCAAAAATGACCACTGTAGGATTATCTGGTGAGAGGATGTTCATAAAGTCCATAGAGTGACTTCATTTGTATGGGGGATGAGGCGCAAGCATAAACTTGTTACAAATAA
Organism: Cyclotella cf. meneghiniana; assembly: GCA_036940065.1. NCBI lineage: Eukaryota > Bacillariophyta > Thalassiosirophyceae > Thalassiosirales > Thalassiosiraceae > Cyclotella > Cyclotella cf. meneghiniana. The sequence goes on along the minus strand of JALLPD010001632.1, from coordinate 6,589 downwards.
AATCAAGTCTCACAAGGCTTGACTTAATCTTCATGGTGGCAAGCAAGTTTACAGCATCAATGACTATGATACCTATGCCCTCGGGGTCACTTGGTTTGCTATATGGCTGATCATCATGTTTGCTATGGTAACCAATTGTGCACTCTGACAAATTGACTTTGTCATGGCATACACACAAGCTTCCATAGAAGCTGATCTATTTATGGACATCCCCTATGGAATTGATACCACAAAGGACAATACTTGTGATCATGTAAGACTGTTAACCCAAATTTATGTGGAACTGATTTCGACTCCTACCTCAAAACGGACAAAAGATACCCCCCAGATTGCAGTTAGTGATTTTTGGCTTTTGGGCATCAGTCTAATCAGAATCAGTTGAGCTAAACATCTGTTTTATTCGCATTTGCCGTATTCATGGCTGGAGGAAAGATACCTTTGAGATCACCTATCTTGATGATTTCAGACTTACTTCATGAGGAGGTAGACTTTTTTGGTACTGTACGTGGTGTGTGGTTGAAGGGGTGAATGCACTGGTCAATGTTGTTGGTTCACAGCAATGGTCAATGGGTGTAAGATGTGGTGCAAAAAAAGAAAATGGATGCTGCTCAGATTTTTGATCTGTGAGATGGACCGTCTGGTCGGTCAGGATACCTTTACCCCCAAATAGTCAGTTTGACACAAATTTGGTTTAACGTCTTATGTCTTGCAGCTCCTAGCCAACATCTATGGCCAAAATCAAGCCAGAGGGGTATGGAACCAATTCCTAGTTAAGAAGTTGGAGTCCATTGGCTTTGTCCAATCCTGTGTTCTATAGGGATGACAACATTTTCATAGTCTATGTTGATGACAGCATCTTCTTGGGACAGTCTGAGGACCAGCTTACTGGGATCATCAAGAAACTTATGGATATTGGTCTGGAGGTTGAAGATCAAGGACATATAGCAGATTATGTAGGTGTAAATATCAAATGCCTTCCGGTGGTTCTTATCCACTTAACCAGAAGACTCTCATTGACTTAATCATTGATGCGGTATGACTCTCAAAGACTACACTAAGCCAGTCCCAGCAAAATACACACTTTGACTTCATGGATTCCTAGACTAATCTCCTTTTGACCTAGATTGGAACTAAAAGTCTGTTGCAGGTAAGTTAAATTATCTAGCACAGACATCACGTCCTGACATGTTGTACGCGACAAATATGCTCACCAAGTATGCTTCCAATCCTAGGAAGGAACATGGCAAGGCAATACTTTATATTGTCCGTTACCTTATCAAGAGAGGGGATTTGAGCCTCTGATTCAAGCCAGATTCCTCCAAAGAATTCTATAGCCATGCCGATGTGGACTTCTCAGTAGAATGGAACAAAGATTTTTCCAAACTTGATCCTAGTACCACAAAGTCAATAAGTGGATGGTTTATTCTATATGCCAATTGTCCTGTCATCTGGTACTTGAAGATCCAGTCCCAGGTAGCTTTATCTTCAACCAAAGCCAAATATATTGACCTCTCTCACGCCCTACAAGATGCCATTCCCGTAATGTCCCTATTAAGTGAAATGAGGGAGGGTGGCTTTCATATTATATCAACCATGCCAAGAATCTTCTGCAGAGCTTTTGAGACAACTCAGGGGCTTCAGAATTGGCAAGACTGCCTCTGACCGCAAACCAAACACATCAATGTGTGATATCATCATTTCTGCAAACATGTTAGAAAAGGGCTCATCAATATTTTTCCTATTGATATGCAAGATCAGGTCACTGACGTATTGACAAAACCCCTTTCCCAATTTTTTCTGTCATCATCGCATCACAATGTGCGGCTGTTGAGATTTCCCAAATTGTATTTTGAGGGAGTGTTGCATTATGCATAAAATATGATTTATGTCAACAGAGTTTTTCCTGTGAATCCTTTTCACTGTCTCTCAACTACCAGTATTCTCAAATGTCACAACACAAGTCTCTTACGTTATAGTGGGACTCCTCCGGTCACAATCCCACTAATGTCTGGATTTCTATTTAAGTCTATGACTATATGTTTAAACACTAATATAAGCCCATAAATTACAACTCATGTAATTTATCAAACATCATTGCAATAACTACAAACTGGCCCACTGCACAAATACACAGGGCATGCCCAAAGTACCAGCAGGCAAGTTTAACAGGGACATATCTAATAATATAACAGGCGCCACTTATAGCTTGTCTAATGCCCAGAAGAAGGCAAACAAGACAAGGCTCACTGAGGCTGGTATCCTATCTCTATTATTCCTTCCCATACTCCTTGAAGTATCACTGGGCAGTCCATTTTTGTGCTTGTCATTGGGCCAAACAGAGAGATGAAGACAAATCAGCTACACCTTATAATCAAGCTGAGGAAGAACTCGTCTGAGTCTCAATCCTGCGGCAAGAGTTGCATGGACCGATGTAATCCTAGATTTCCATCCTATGCCATATTAATCCAAAACATGGGCAAGATGTCCCCACCCACCCCGCTGGCTGATGTGCTTTCATAACTCTCAAAGAACAAAAGGCCGTCAAGGCTATCATTGTTGTTGATGCAGTCATCATCATCCTTGTCATTGTTTTTGCTCCGCTGATGTGGTTGTAAAAATGCAACTTTCCAATCGCACACTCCTGGCTGTTGAACAAGACCAGTAAGCTAGATGTTTGGCCAGTCCAAGAGTTTGTACATTGTGCTGCCACTGATGCCCACCGTCGCACATGGATCCAGTCCTACTGCGCAGGGCAGTGGCAATGACTGCCTCATCCTTGATCAGGTTCATGCAGCAGGTGCTGTAGCAAACAATCCCCCCAACCTTCACCAACTGCAATGCTTGCAGGATTATCCGAAGCTGCACGGCATGCACCAAATTGCTAATGTTTCCACTCCAAATGGACAACACATGCAAGTCCTTGTATATTGTACCATCCTTGCCATACGGCATGTAGCATATCACAGCATCAAAGAGCCTCCCCAATCTTGGATATGGGAATGTACATGCATTGTAATTGGTATAGGTGACCTTCAAGGTGAAACGAGATGACTTACCCAACCTCTGCCTCATGTAGGGTATCCAACCTTCCTGGATGGACTTCATTTGCGATAACCTTCCTCCTACTACCAATGACCTTGAGGGCTTGCAACATCTTTGATCCTGGACTCGTGCACAGATCCAACACTTTCAATTTGATGTCCAATGTCCATATGCCATGTAAACCAATTACAGGCAACATGGAATCCAATTCCTGACATTAGCTCCTTGAGTTTTTTTGGCAAAGATGTTCTTAGGTTATGCCGGCACAATGACGAATGCAATGTCGAGCTGGCATGAAGAGGTTGATGTGCTCCTTGCTTAATCCATTTTTTGTGTTGTCCGCTACCAATGATGACATGGAAGATCTGACAGCAGATTCCTGCAAATGAAAAGTCAGAGACAATGGACAGGATAACGTGCACACAAATTGATGCCCCATATGCCCCTGATGGAGGGAATGTTGCGGCAAATGCTCGATGCTCTTCATTTGATTTGTCACATGCAAGAGGTTGTACTGTCAATGCATTGATGATCACCACATTGCTATCATTGCAGACATCATTTGCTGCCTCCCGATCCCCCTCATGGAGGCAATGCAATGAGTGTTTCCACCGTTATTGTAGTTGCTGCTGTTGCCACTGCTGATTCCCCCTCCTTCCACCTCCACCTCTGCCTCCTACTCTTCAAAGTGCACAATATTTCTTTCCCTCCTCAATGATATCCTCCCATCAACATTGCTGTCAGTGTCATGATTGTGGGATTGTTTTTGATCATGTGATTTCTTGTGTTCTAGTGTGGAATGATGGCTGTGGTAACAACAGAAAATTTGTGGAGCCATTCATAGTCCATTTGTGCAAATGACTGGCTAAAATTTCAGGTGTTTGTTGCACCAATACAGGGCATGTCTGTGCAGTAAACACAGGGGGTGTTTGGAATCATGTTTGGATATGTCGTATATCATGACACGACTATTTTTTGGTATTACCTACTTCTCTCTCTGGTCCATCTGTTTGCTCTTTCAGGAACAGAGCATTATTTAGGGCTACTCTTAATACATAGATAACAGGAATAAAAATGAGCTATTCCAGTTATTTCAATTTTGGTATCTCTTAACAGTGCGGAATTGGTGACGTCACATGACGTTTTTGAGTCTTGTGACGTTTCAGTCTTATCTACAATTTGATAATGGGAATAGATGACATTCAATCTATTCCAGTAATTATAACAGGAATGGCAGCATGATTTTTTGATGTCAAAAAAATCACTATTCTGGGGATAGATGACCAGAATAGCATCAAAAACACTACATCGATGCTTTAAAAACCACATCAATGCTGTGAAAAACTGCGATCGACACCATGGCTCATTCAAAACACCCTGACAGTGCAGGGAGAAGAAGAATCCCTGCGACGCACGGCTTTGGTTGATTGTTGCGTGAGCCATGGAACCGGGTGAAGTTGCGGCTTGTTTTGGCTCGGGATGCGAGATATCATTAAAAGTTTTTAGCTTGTAAACTAATTCTGTTTTTATAAAATATACAAAACTGATTAACTAGGTAGTAGTTAAAATGTAATTATACTAATTAATTCTTGGAATTGTTTGGTTGTCATGTCACCCACTGCCATTGAACCCACCATGGAAAAAACTGATGTTGCACAACCAGCTGCGATAAAACCATGGAACCAGCCTTGATGAACCCAAAACCATCAGCCAGCACAGCGAAACTAAAAAGCCGCTGGTCAGGAAGGAAGATGCCAAGCTGGAAGCCACCGAACCAAAAGCCACCAAACCAAAAGCCACCAAACCAAAAACCGCCAAACCAAAAGCCTCCAAACCAAAAGCCATCAAACCAGAAGCCGCCGAAGGTTTGTCATGGTTGGCTTGGCAAAGAAGTGGGCATTGAGTGGACGAGATGGTAGAAAGCCTCCTCCCACAATAAATTGGCGCAAACAACATGGGGCATAACAAAATGATAGAAGTATGGTAGTATCTATCATTAATTTTTTTAACAATTCCAATTATCTCTACAACTTATTAAGAGATGCTTAAAAAAATGTGTCGTATGACTCTTGCTCATGACATCAAAGAAAGTTCACTAAAAAAAGGAAAAATAACAGGAATAGTGACATCACATATTCCTGTTATCCATTTTTCTAATAAGAATTAAGAGATGCCCTAAGAAAATTAACTACAGATGACTGATGTGAATTAACTACCAACAACCAATGCAGTGGTGCATGTCTAAACCAAGACGGACTTCTGGAGGTTCTGCCACAATAGTTAGACATGTCAAAGACTAGCTTCGACGGTGTATTTTCATCTGACGGATGGACAACAGTTCCGGGGGGGGAGTGGCTTATATAGGTAAGATGGGGGCAAAAAAGAAGTAGAACACAATGGACAGAGGGGAAAAATAGTCCGTATTTTGTGATACTGTCTTTTTGGTAAATATATTATGTACAAAAAACATAGTCAACATTTGTGCACATACCATGCACCTTTTTGCGCACACATTTTCCACTTGTGCACTTTTTTGTGCACATTTTCTAATTATGTAACATAATTCAATTTTGATCGTACTGCACAAAGCTAGTAATTTTTAATTATGTTACATTATAAATAATTTGTGCACAAAAAAGTGCACGGGGATTAGTTGGACTTTTTATGCCTAATAAATTTTATCATTAATGTCTTCACAGAAAATGCAAAGACAGACATGATGTTTTTATTTGGATGGTACTGGTCTGTATGTTGGATACTGTATCCTTCATACGGATCAGTACCAGTTATTAACTTATGTATGGGGCTCGCTAGTATTTTGTGTGTGTGGCTTATCACAAATCACATACATTAAAAAATACAGATTGACCATGGTGACAAGCACCCTGTGACCAGGATTCGCAATATCTCAGCAAATATTGCTTGTTTTTTTATCCTGAATAAGCGTTCTCCTCATAAATGCGCGCTCAAGATGCTAGTCTCTGATCCACATGGGATGGATAAACCACCAAGTTCTCCTTCACGAGAGATTGTGGACTCAGATGTCCAACACCACCAAATTCATGCAATCCGAGAAGAAGAGCAGGGCCGTTTTTGACCCTGCCAACTCTGGTCTCACACTCCTTTCATCTTTCTTGAAGGTGGGAGGAAGTGGGGGTATTTGTGGGTCAAAAAAGCTGAGTTTATTGAATTTTTCCATTTTTCATGACGAACTTGCATGAAATCTCACCTTTTTTCTTGCCATCTTCCCAAATCAGCTGCAAGCATGCAACAATCAACTTTGAAAGAGGTAAGCAATTATGAAAAAGGGCAGAGAACTATGGGCCTATCACAAAAAAACAATCAACTTAAGTAATAGGAGAGGGGAGAGAGGCTGTGATGACTCAACAATTGAGCCTGGCAATACAGCCACCATCACTAATGTCACAGTTAAGCAAACGCAACAATCAACCAATATAAATGGGAGCCAAGAAGTTGGGGATAGCTCAGGTATTTGATTTACTCATCAGTCTATTAATTATTCAAGCAATTAATTAATTAATTAATT
>JALLPD010001631.1:0-11658 GCA_036940065.1 Cyclotella cf. meneghiniana | reverse complement strand
GGAGGTTCCAGGTGGAAGCTCCTAGAGCTTACAAGTGTAAGCAGATTCTTGGCCTGTTGCACGCATTTGATACATGACAATTGGACTTTTTTATTGCAAATGCACTACATGCTAAATGCAAAATCTAATACTAGAGTGGAGTATACCCACATCAACTGGGAGCTAGTCCTCAGTGATGTATCAGGGCAAATTTATGTTTTAGATTACATGTTAAAAACATGTGTTGGACCATGACTAAAATGTACTTCAACTGGCAGAGTGCGTAACTCTTTGGGCAGTTGTAGCATCACAACTCTTGGTGTCAGGCAACCTACATCGTGCTATGCATAACTTACCAAGGTATCGTGGATGGCTTCCGGCAAAAAATCGGACGACTGACAGATGAAACTACCACTGATGATGTACTGACAACAGATGGACATTGGATGGAAGGATGATGGACAGACAATCCAAGTAGGTCGTGCGTAGAGGCTATCAATTTATAGTGACCTAAGCCCTTTCTATACAAATTATATTTTGTAGAAAAGGTTGAAGCATGATGGTTTTTGTACAGAGATAAATTATGAGTTTATAATTAGGGTTTACTGTTTGAAACAGATGATGCAGATTTCCTAGCAAAACCATGAATGTGTAACACCCTGTGATATCTGAGGAGATTGGTGGTAGTTTGAGAGCAGTTCCATGACTGTTACTTTCCATAACTGCCAGCAGAATATCTTCCTTGAGAAGGTTTCTGAGACAAAACCATCAGTTGGGTATTTTTGCCAAGAAACTCCCCTTGACAGGTATGGTATGTTTCTCTCTTTTTGGATAGTGTTTCTCAGAAACAATTATCTTGTGATTTGTGTACTTTCTTTGCTTATTGCAAAGTGAAGAAAACCTTTGGAGGTTCTAATTGGAAGCTCCTAGAGCTTACAAGTGTAATCAGATACTTGGCCTATGTCACACAGTGGAATCATGAAGCATCAAACGAGCCACAACAAATGAACACCCAAGTTGAGGCCATCGGCCAAGGGTTTTTCAAACATTGACCTTTTCACTACACTAATGAGTAGTGTGGTTTACCTCAGTGGCACAATCACCACATCAACATGGTTGATCTCTTGTCTGAAGGCAAATTTATCATGAATCAATGCCACTGATTCTGCCCTTCCCTTGGATTGGCTTGAACATACAGAGAACATCTGCAATAGACTGTAGACCTTTTATTCAGAAAAGATGCTTGGGATTGTTTCTTAATGAACTCATTACAATCGATTCTGCATTGCTGTTGATAGACAGTTTAAAAATGTCCACACCAAGAACATGCATGCTCACAGTATCAAGACAAACCGAATCATGATAGCCGTGCAGGCCATGAACTCCAAAAGGGACTTTCCTCCTGACATAGGAGTTGGACAACTCAATAAGCTATTGTAAGTAAGCTCTTATGGATCACTACTAGGATATACACCCATTGAAGCGTTGTCCAAGAGATGGATGGACTATCAAATGAGACATTCCATGTAGATCATCATGCATACAAAATCTCACATTGAACATTGGCCTAATGTACCAGTGTGTTTGCCCAAGTGAATCTGGATGATGAATAATTGCCCATAGCCTGACAATAACATATCAGAATCTAAAAACAGAGATTGTTTGGATGATGATTCATTACCAGATGACTACTCTGTTATGTGTCCAAAAGATATAGTACTGGAATATGATGATAATACTGTATTTCTTGAGGATGGGACAAAATGGACTCTCAAGTGCAACATCACTGACAATGATTCAGCAGGCAATGCTACTTTTGTCAACATTGCAGTTTACAAAGGTAATAGCACTGACATCAAGTTAGATTTCTATACACCTAATATATTTCAAAGAAGCACTGTGAGGTGATTGTTCTACATTCTTCTTGACTCAATCTCATTTTATTTTCTTATCAAGCAATCATGATTGCCTCAAGGAGTAGCCCTTAAGGAAATCTCTGAGACGAAATTCTTAAAACTTTCTCTGGTGATCATGGCACAATATATAGTCACTCCTCATGGCATTAAACCCCAAGATTATGATAAACACAGGTGAATCGCTTTACAAAAAGAATCAATGTTCAACAACAAATCTGCTGGCATGATATGATTTTGGCACCAATTTTCTTGAAAAAAATTAAACTGGACTATGTTACTGGTCAAATGCAGTGGTATGTCAGTACACTATCCATGCGCCCACATAAAGGTCTCATATCTGACACATTGATAATATGGAAGACATGTGTCACATTCAGTTTGAAGAAAAACTGATCCACTTAAATTGGCTGAAATTTTATGCCGCTAAAATAGTTTGATGTCCGGTATCAATCGACTGATGCAAAAGATGTCATTGAAAAGTGACATCCCCTCAGTGCCAAACGAAGACAAACATTTTAATCATCCTTGACAGAACAAAATGTTGTTGAAGGTTCCCTTGGTGAGTATCTTCCCTGCAAAATCCATGTTGACTTCAAACCTGATGCTAAACCAGTGCATGCACATCCCTATCTCATGTCCTGCATTCACATGTCTACATTCAAATGTAAATTAGATTGCAGTTAATGTCAATTGGAACACTACTCTAGATCTGGACAAGTCATGGCAAGTACCCCAGATCTGGAAGATTCATTTCAACTGTTTTAACAATGCACAGAAGGAAGCATCACATGGTCTTGCCAACATCACCAAACAAGACCTTGCGAAGAATTATCTTTAAAGAAATATTACCACCCCTACAGGTGTTGTCTGCAGAAAGAATGTATCACAGCCAAAAATTTTGACATTTCACATAATAACACATGTTATAAATATTTTTTAGCTATGATATATAACTGGAGTGAAACCATGACTAATTGATGTCTTAGGATTGCCAGAAAAATAAGAGCCTGTACACAAGTAAAAAATAAACTATGAACTGAGAATTACTAGCTCGTGGATGAATTGCCTAGATGATTGTTGGGCCAGAACTGGTATAGTTTTCAATATGAAAATCCCATTCCCATTAGCATTCAATTAAGTATTTTAGTCCTTCAACAAAAAAGTAAATGGACAGCCCCACTTTCATCATACCTAACATAGATGGCAGTCCCTGCTGGATTAGCATCCAGCATCAGTTAAACTAAGTGATTAAGCAAAAGCATACATTTGCAAATCATTACTGAACAAGCACAATGGATAATAGTGTTTCAGTAAGCTTGGCATTACCATGCAATAATATAATTTGTAGTTGATGAGTAGAGTCATATCTCTGCATCATCATTCCCCCTTTTGGGAAGTACACTTACACTGACTTACCCATGGGATTAAAGTGTTCTCTGGAAATTTCCCAGGCAGTACTATACTGGAAAGCATTCTGTACAGTATTGATGCAGTTGATGTGTACATGATGATGTTGGTACTTTTTACAAATCATGGGAACATCATATCAAACTCCTCAGCACCATTCTCTGGCATCTGAATGAGAATGGCTTTACCATCAAACCATGAAAATACTAATGGGTTATCCAATAAATTACCTGGCTTGGTTATTGCCTTGCTCCACATGGCCTTAAACATTGGAAGAAAAAGATTGGCACAATCCTACACATGGACCATCCACATGTTTCAACTGACATTTGCCTATTTATTGGCTGTGTCAACTACTAACATGATATGTGGCCAAGTAACACATGATATGAATTCCATCACCAATTGTTCAGGTATGAACAAGAATCAACCCATCATGCAAATAGAGATAAGATTGTTAATGGCAGCAGATGCTCTCTCTGACTTCACTGATCATAAAAAATGATTTGACATCTATGCAGACTCATCAGACTAGTAGATAGGTGCTTGCATCATGCAATAGCTTCCCCATTGCTTACTACAGCAACATGCTTAATAGTGAATGGAATAATTATACAATTACATGTATAGTGGCCATCTACAGAAAACAAACTGTTCTCCATAGTGGCCACTATTGAAGAGTTTAGGTCTTTTTTACTCAGTTCCAGCATAAATTTGTTCACTGTACACAAAACTTAACATTTGATGATGTCATGACCCAATGGGTCCTGCGTTGGCGCAACAAATTCAAAGATTTTTAATGTGGTTACGTTACTGGAACCAACCAATACTCTGAGATTATTCTGAGGGCCACTTATATCACATTTTGTGATCTGTGTAGACCTTGTTCCTTTGTTCCAACAGAGTGCCTTTGAACATATTTAGTGATTAAGTTAAATTTCGGTCATACTGTGGCGTTGTTGCATTTCTGTCAGTTTCCTGCCAAAGAATGCTATGGGCATATTGCTGTGACTTATAACTGCATCAAGTTGTCATCTGTGTAAATCTTGAATCTTTTTAATATTCTGGTATGACAAGACTACATCTTTTGCAATTATAGCCTTCACATTGTCAAATCCTGTTTGATGTACCACATCCTGCTACAAAGCAAGCTGCTTGGTTTTCTTGGCTTTGGCAACTTTGGTATGGCTGCACTCTTCTGCCAAAAGGGTTACTGGGAAATACCTTTCACTGCATCTTTACAAAAGATCTCAACTCTACTTGACCCGGCCCAGGAACCTACGGGTCTTTGGCTTGTTTAGGTAGTATATTTTTGAGGATCACCTGAACTTTGTTTGGTTGTGGGCTATATTGCCTGTTCTTTTTAGTGTATACCCAAGGTATTCTGTTTCAACAGTTCAGAACTTTTATTTGGGGGCTTTACTTGCAAACCCATGCCTTGCAACCCAGTAAGAACTAACCTCAAATGATTCAGGTGGTTGTCTAGGCTTGTCTTGATGATGCGTAGAAAATCATTTAGATTCTCACTAACTATAAGGCTACCATAAGCTCGGACATCATTGCCTGAAAAAATGTCAGGAGAATCTGCAATACTCAGCAGCAACCCAAGGTAAGAATACTTTCCGATGGAAAAATGATGGTCCAGATTTTGGATGCATCAGGATTTGATTGACTCATATGATAACACCTTTTCAGATCATGACATAGGCCAATCATCTACTTTACAGTAGTATTCTATGGTCATCTTTAAGATACCATTAATTTTTCAGGAGATGCAGGACATCTTCTAATGATAGCAAGACTTTGCAAAATACAAAGACTTGAAGATCTCACACCTTGAAGGCAAGGAAAAGATCTAGATCCAAAATGGAATCTGACAAACCTGATGAGGTTCATAATTAAGACAGGTAGAAGCCTATGCAGCATCTTACTGTGTCATCAAGGTAAACATAACAAAACTGTGTAGAATTCTACACAGTTTTGTTCTGTAAAATGAAGTATACTTGCTCCATAATTCCTTTTAAGTTCATAAACAATTCAACATAAAAACCATTTCATGACATGCTTGTACACTGTTTCTAGATCATTCCAATTTATCTGGAGATGTCTTAGGTTGCTGTCAATTGATAATCTTTGCACAACCTTTTTTGGATCCTCTCTCCCTTGTCCTACCACTCATTGCCCATCCATGGTTGGTTCATCACTCAGCACTTCCATTTATTGCACAAAGCCATCTGATACCCTTGGTAAGTACAAGCAGTGCAGCATGGTAATAAACAACACCAAGAGTATGAGAGCCACAACTGAGCTACGAGTTTGGTTTTACTAACAGACATACACATGTTCTTAAACATGTAGTCAATAAAAAATACAGCCCTGGCATGTCACTGAGGACTAGTCCCAGTTGATGCAGTTATACTACGCTCAATGTTGCAGAGTTTGCATGATGTTGTACATAGTGCACATGCTAGGTAAAAAAGTCCACTGATGTAAAACACACACAAATGACACATAAACTTAGAAGTGGTGCTCAGTATCCTAGCTCTAAGTGGTCCCTCATAAAATGAGGAGGCAAATAAAATTAAGCCTTTGGGTTTTTTTTCCAGTGTGCAATACATGTACAGTCTATTTTTAGACCTAAAAACACAAATTGACTTAATTTAGTCTGTACCTGCAATTACATGCATGTACTGTGATACCGCAGAGTACAGTAGTACACACCACATATAGGCAGAATCTAGAAAAAATGACCCATGAAGCTTTCTATAGCCTTACAGGCCAAACAGTATACTCATGATCACCAAGAGGTGTGGATCACAGGTTAATGAGTGCAATCCCCCATTGAAGTTCTCATCCCTCAAGTGTTTTTGCATTTCCAGATGGCATTCTCCCCATTTGTTCACATGGTGATGGTGGGAGTATTGTGCAATCCCTGCATGGGCATGGGTTCAGCAAGGGACTCAAGATTCAAGGCTGCATGCATAATGCAGCAAGCATGGATCAGCCCCATTTAACATGGGAGCAAGTCATGGCACAGTCTGATACACAAATCCGATCACAGCACAGTCTGTGAGATTGAGATCTCATTAAAACAACTGCATCAAAATGGCATGTATCCGCATGACTCAGCCCGTGATGGAAATTGACCAGCCTAAGAGTGAAGCATAGGAGTGCAATCTATTTCTTCCACATCTCAGCCATGTGTCAGAGTGATGTGGAGTAGTATCTCCAAGTCTCTAAACATGTGGGGGCGCATATAGGACTAAGAAAATCATGACAAGCCGAGTCCCTGATATATTAGGACTCATGAATATGAGTCTTCTTTGCAAAATTCTTGCAAATTATGTATTTTCATGAGAAATTCGTATACTTTTAGCATGTTTTTGACAGGAAAATGTGCAACTCATCAAATTCTTTTAGAATATCAAGTTAAAAAGAAGAGAAAAAACCACAAAGATGAGAATTCTTCTCAACTTTGTGCCTTTTGTCCATGTGAGCCCTGGCACTTTGTAAGAAAGGGGTAAGATTTAAAAAAGGCTAATGGGCTAGTAAGTAGCCTCAGCACCTCCTCTGGTCTGAGGGAAAATGACTTCAAAGCATAAAACTACAATTTTGCATTTAATTGATTTTGAATTAAGTAGCTTAAAGATAAAAAACTTTGCCAAAATTCAAAAATCAGATTTAAATAATCCAATTTAATTGCAAAACTTGCTTTCTTGAAAATAAAATATGTCTTCATGTAAATACCAACAAAACCCAAAAATGCAAAGAAATTTTCTGGCATCAAGAATTTGATTCTCATGAAGATGAACTCTTCTCCCATGCCAAAAAAATTACACATGTGCCCATGCAGCAATACTTATAACAAGGTATCAGCAAAGCAACTGGAAATCAAACCATTATCGGTATTGAACTTCCAACAAGGTATTGCCACAGTAACAATGGAGAAAATAGGACATTTTTCCCAAGCATTCCACATCTTCCAAAAATAAGAACACCCATCTGCTTTTGTCACTCAGCTAGGCAAGTGTTAAACTCTTGGCATATGCAAGATGGGTTCTTCGTACAAGAAAGGAAGGGTAAAGTCACATGATGTTGACATTGCAAATCAATATGCTCTTGTCAAACACACATTTCTGAGTTGCAATTTGCCCAGAGTGACTATGACAGCAAATGACCTTATTTTTTTGACAAAAGCAAAGACTGTACCAAGATTGTTCTAGATTTTCTAACAAATAACAACATAAAAAAGATGTCATCATCAATTTCACCTTGCCAGTGCTTATTGATTCCACAAATCTGCTAAAGTCTGTGAACCAGGGTTGCAACAACACCTGAACACAACACATCATGCACATAGCTAACCACTTTGTACAGTGCTCTAATTGAGCAAAAATACTTCTAAGCACAGAGCTAACCACTCCAGTGCAATTGTCATCTGGGGTCTGAGTAAAATAGCAGACTTTCATAACAGTGCCAAAAGAAACAAGTGGCACTTGCTAACACTACAACTCAACTTCAAACATGTTCCTGGTTTTTCTCAAAACAAGACAAATTGTTTGATGAAGTTTAGATGTGTTGTAAGAGGAAGAAATTGCCTGTCTCCCTCCACTTTTAAGTAAGAGATAGGTCTAAAACTACAAAGAGAGAGCACAACCAGTCAAAAGAATCAAAGAAAAATATGAAGAGGAAAATTTACCTTCTGAACTGGAGGGCTCTTGTAGACTGCCTAGAAGTGAAAATGGGCAACAAGTTAAGAAAGCTGGCCAAACTTAAAGAATCAATACAGTACAGTAGATTTGCAATATTTAACTCTACAAAATAACCAAAGACTTCACAATAAGTCAACATATCATTAAACTGGATACTGACACATCCAGAATCAATTCATGCCAAGAAAACTGAAGAAGGTTAAACTACTCAGGACTAGCAACAACAATCATGGGTTTTCCAGGTGCCTACCCAGCACATTCACTGGAGTCGATAACCATATCATTCTCAATAGAACTCATCTGCAGTAACATAATATTCTCCAAAAGGCTAGCTTGAAGACCACCTTAAACAAGGTTGGGATGAACTAACCAAGCAGCAAGTAAAGCTTTAAACAACAAACCAACACACAACTTCTCTGCACAAGACAACAAGGGCATAAATACATAAACACATAGTCTTCTCATGGCAAAGCACCATGATCACAAAGCAGACATGCACCTGCTAAACATTCGCCCATACAGAGAACAAATATGCTACTGGATCATCCAGTACAATAGAGAACCTTGTGCAAGACAATATGATTGTCTCACCTCTCTCACAATAATTGTAGAGGAGGAGGTACCAGGTCACAAAAGCCACTACCATGACCTATACACAGACTGGTTAATGTAAAGACTATTGTCACCAAAACACAGTCTAGAGGTAACTCAACTCAGGTCAAGTAAAGGTTGCCTTGCATTCTAGTACAGCATGCTGAAGAAAGAGTGCACAAACACAGGATCACTAAAATTGAATCTTTTAAGACCATGTTAACATTTCTGTATTCAAGAGCCGGTGTTAATCGGATAGTGGTCTCTCTGAGACACAGCATCTAGTGTGTAGTTTTCTCATGAGAACTTCTGTAAGGTTTACTTCTAGACTGTCCCATGGAAAATGCACAGGGTACCCAGGGGTAGAGACTCATCAAGTCATTATCACACGTTAGTCTTTTCTCTTAGAGACAGACAATGGGAAAACCATTGGTAGTGCAACTTCTTGGTACATAAGCAACAAATAGAATAAGCCTTATTGAGCATTATAAAACAAGAAATACAAAGATTCCATGACCTTTGTTCTTGTATAACCACAGCACATAAATTGTGAATATTCTTATCTAAAGAGATGATTATCATCCCAAAAAGGACAAGCTAAACATCTTCATTGGCATTTATGCATAATCAATGGGACACAAGCAGCTATACTCATGACAGTGGTAACGCTTAATGAGTTTAGAAAAAACCTTTATGTTGTCAACATTAAGAGAAGTTCACTTCTCCAAGATGCTTTCCAGCTGTGAAGTATCAATATAGTTTATGGTTTCAAATACCACATCATAGGCCACTTATCTATTTAGATATTTAGGATATACTCCTACTATTTATTTAGAACAGATGAAGTAATGGATACTCATTAAATTTAAATATTTAGAGACCAACTCCAGAAAGTGGAGATTATTGGGATTAATACAGTTTGTATACCCAATAGCAGTTTGGTGATCCAACTGTTGCCCAAAAGCAGTCTGGAAATCCAACTGCAGGAAGATCTTTATTTTTGGCTCCAACACTTGAGAAGATACCTTCAGTTGGACCCTAAAAATTGCCTCCAATGATTAATGCTAAAGTTGACAATGTTTTGCTTGCTTATAATATATACATTAAAGCTCATTCTTGAGCTTATAATTTCTACTTTCAATCAAGACAATAAAGCTACCTACAATTAGCCCTGTTGCTCATAATCCTACCAATTAGCCTACATCATCCAAATCTGAGTGGAAGAAAAAATTTCTCCAGTTGTCACTTAATACCATAGGAGATTTGATATCATCATCTCCATTTATTAGGTTTCAGGGTGCAAAAAATATGTTTTGCATCATGTTTGACCATTTAAGAATCAACCAGAAATTAACAGCCAATGGCTCATCCATTTCTGGATATTTACCAATTGCAATGGGTCTGAAAAAGAATTGTCTACCATATTCTGAAGCAGATGATCCTCTACTAGATCACTCATGAATTTTATCTTTGTTTTCAGCCAATAATTGAGTTGTTTCTTTTGTAACTTTGGGTGATTGTATGTAACAGCTATCCATGCAATCATGGACTCCTTTTTTGACACCTCCTTCCCTCTGCTAATGTCACTTCTATGCATGCTTTCCATTCATATAGGATTTCTATCACTTGACAGTTTTTAAAGGACTGGGATCTACTCACATTCCAGTTCCCACCATGTTTCTTTCATCTTCTCCCTTTAAGCTACCTCTTGTATTATTTCATGATTACTAGGCAGCTTCAGATGCCCCAATTGCTGTGAATTCTTGCGACAACACCCCTGACAAGAACCTAAGGCTCGGTGGCCAAATTCAAAGTGGTTAGTGAGACCTTCTCTCTCTCCTAAGCACCTGAAAAATGCAACCAATTTCACAGACTCACCAAATGTATTAGTTTGAAATAATAGGTGGATTCAGATGCTCCAAATGCCATGGATTCTTGAGGACAGCATCCCTGATGAACCCCTAAGTTCTGGTGGCTGAATTCAATGTGGTTGCTGAGTTATGACTGCTGTGTCATGTGGCATTGAATGACAGCTTGTGTAGTATGTAGGTACAAACCTACGTATGCATATGTTCTACATATTAGAATCATCTATGAGACATGTGTATCCATCATGTGTGTTGACATCATATCACATCACAATTATGAACCTGTGTTGCTGGTCAATCCCTTAGGGAATAACCATCCCCTGTAGACAGCCTACCATGTCTCTCAGTTTACAAGATCCTGGAGATGTCAAAAGTTACATTTTGACAGTGTCTTATAATCCATGCAAAGCTAGTGCTGCTGGTATGGACAAAAAATAATGGTTCCACCCTATCTATCAAAATACATTTTGTAATGTATTTTGCACCAGCTTCCCTTCATTTTGGGGACCTATTTTTCCCCGCAGACCCAATCTTGCACTCACTGCCCACTTTTTCTTAACACCATCAATAACTACCTCATGCAACCATCCATTTTGAAGAAGAGAATCCTGATCATTTGCATTGCTGAGATCAAAGAATACAATGATAGAACCCAAAATCCCTGAGCTTACTTGTTATAAGAAGTTCCATTTCTTAAACATCACAAGGTGACGTAGGCCAAGGATACAACGGGCATAAAACAGGCAATCAGGACCAGGGAATCAAACCCTGGACCCACAAAAAGATCACACTGCAAGGTCGAGGGTTCGAACCCTGGAGATTGTGTGTACGAACGTGCAAACAATCACTCATACAATTGCGTGGATGATCGTGAGAACTGGTGTGTGTACAAAAGCATGCGCAGAACGCATGAACAAGTTTCACATGGAACATGTCCGCTGGATGATGGATGACAGCCAGACCAACAGACAATGGCCAGACTGACCAAAAAATGCACAATGGACAGACCGCGCAAAAAATGTTGCATCAGTCAAAAAAGTTATGCTCCCTGCAGAACATATCCTTTTTAGGTACCACATCATGTACCAATTTATCTAGACTTTTACAGGTTGAATCAGCCTACTGCAAGACACCTGTAAAAGTCTAGATAAATTGGTACATGATGTGGTACCTAAAAAGGATATG
>JALLPD010001630.1:0-11660 GCA_036940065.1 Cyclotella cf. meneghiniana | reverse complement strand
TGGGGGTTGGAGATTTAGTATAGAGTAATATTTCAGTGTTAGCATGGTAGCAAACGCTTATATATCAGTACCTACTTACATATGCAATCAACTACTAGCAAATTAACATGATGAACTAAGTATACTTAAGTAGTACCTCTTACACAAGCCAAATTAAAAGCCTGTTAGTAGCAAAGCATTGGGCAGATTTTTTCCAAGAAAAAATTCGGAAATATCTTAATTAGACCTACTAGTCCAGCTAGGAACAGTTTTTATGTCCATATGTCATCATCAAAACTGCTCATTTCCAGGGTGCACCCCCCCACTATTTTCAGTGGGATCAGTGTCAATCATGTTGTACTCCTCCCACTTGTATCCGGTACTCAGACAAATTCTTTATTAGTAATAGATTCAATCATACTTCAAAATATAAAGCAAACACTAAACAAACATTGCTTTTATTTTACTTTTCCCTAAAAAATATTTTTTCTCACACAGAGTAAATTGTGTGTACCGTATAAATCGGTGCAAAGGACAATCTATAGAGAAGGCTGTACTTTACAAAATCTCAGATTTTTGGGACATTTTTTTTGAGCCCTTAAACCTGTTCTTTGCCTAAATATGATGGAAATAATTCTCCATTTCATGATCAATCTGTCCATATTCTGGGCTCCCCGTAATTTGTCTTGGTTCAAAAGTTATTGCTGATTCTCGTGTAACTCACCACACATCACTTTGCATTTTTTGGTGGGCTCACATATTTACCTAGTATTTTTTGCGTATGATGTTTTCATCATCTCACCGACCACCGGATTAGCTTGTTCCAGGTGTTGGTACCATTGCATCAATCAATTGACGTGTGTGTGGTAAGTAATGCTACAGTTGTGACAACTTGCTGCTGTTGTCAAGGACATTGCACGGCTCCAGCGTAGCATTGTGTCTGCCAGGAACAACACCTGGCAAACCCACCGCTTGTTTTGTTCTCTTTTATTGGAGAGCACAATTAAAGTTATTAGAATGTAAACTAATTCATTCTTAGATTAAATAAAAGAAATTTAATAACTAGTACAAGTTAAAATGTAATTGCATAATCTACTTCTTAGAATTGGCGTATTGTTGCATCTTCCGGAGATGGCACCGAATGAATTTTTGGCTTTCCTGGCAGCCCCTCCCATGAATCCAAGCTATCGCAGACTGCCGCTAAAGCGAGTACCTTCCAGCGGCTGCATGAGGAAACGCTGCCCAACAAATTCGTTCCATCCCCCTTGCAAATCCCCGACCCTTTTCCATTAGAAATAAATGTGGCTATCGCAGTTGCTAGAGGGGAAGTTTACCATGAATAGCACGATAAAAAAGGTGTACAGTGAGTGGACAAGAGGGTACAAAGCCTACAACGAACAAAATAAATTGGTGGGAATGAGAGCATGCTTTATTAATAGGATAGAGATATGGTACTATCAATGATATTTTATTTTTTATGTGTTTAGTTAACTTGCTTTAATTTACAGAAAACATGCTGAGAAGGCCACACTTTACGGAATCTCGGGACATTTGGTGTGGGCTTTGCACCGATTTATACTGGTTTCAAAAGTTACAAAACAGCTAGCTGCAAAAAAGCTTGCACCGGCTGCACATTTTCTACACAGTAAAGTTGAGTGGAAAAGGATGCATGTCTTAAATCGTGTGATTTTAATATCATAGAAAGGCAGGAATTTTGCGAGCTAACGAAATTCTGTATTAAGGCATTTCACAGAATCTAAGCCAAACGGCTGTAATTTTGAAAAAGGACAACTTTTTGGTAACTCTGTAGAAATACACAAATTCCTATGTTGGAAGGCACAAATTCTGCAAAAGGACAAAATTCCAGAAATTCGTTCTTTTGCAAAATTCTTGCCTTTTGTCTGAAATTCTGAAAAAGTCTAAAATTATGTAAGTAAAGCTTCAATTTTGTAGTTAAGGCTTTTTTCCCTTAACTTCAAGGAGGTATGGTATGGTAAATGTTGCTAAGGTAGTTGTTCCGAGTCATAATATATATTGTATTTTCATGCAGTCTCTTGTATGGATGAGGTCAAACACGATTCAAGATATCACCGTTTCCGAATGGTATCTTTTGTTTCTTCTCAACCTAGAATTAAGGCCCTTCTACAATCAAATAAAATGGGCTCAACTTCATCATTCAACACAAGATCTAAGATAATCCCGGAAGCACATTCTAGAAGAGAAGAGATTGGTTGCAACGTCCACTCGTGGTCAATTTTGGTGCCGAAATCGAACGCGACTCAAGTCCCGTGGTCCAGACCTCTCCAGATCGTATCAAATGTATCATATTCATTACTTAAGATAATTTTAATGTATTTGAAATTAGTGGAATCAGTACTTCTTACTACCAAGGCAATTCTTGTTTTCCGACATGACGTAAGTGCATCCTACATACCGGAAGGACACGATTGACTGGGTCACATCAAAGATTTACAGAGGGCGATCGAAAGCGACGTAGGTATGGTATGGTACTAGAGGTAGTGAGTGGTGTTGACTACGACTTCAGCTTCTACATCTCTGCACGTGATGTGTGAAAAAAGTGGTGAAAATGTTGTGATTTCGAACCATGACCATGACTACATGGTACAATACCATGACTAATTTCCGTATCCCATTTCGAGCGAGGTAGTCCGTGCCGCTAACCACCACAAAATCTCGACAAACCCGGCAACCGAGCAGCGCCAAGACCAGGATAGGCGGGCAGACGCAAACGAAAGCCAAAGCAAACCAGGTTAAAAATACTCCTTGCCCGAGTAATGTTTAAGGTCAGTCACACATGATAGCCTCCCTAAAAATCCCCGAATGAACCCTGACTCAAAATTAGTGTTTCCTTCTCCCACATATAATTGTTCCTCGACTGAAATATAAACTGCCAATTCTAAACCGAACCAATCACACGCACTGCCAATGCCTAGACTTATTCCTAAACCCAACGGAAATCCATTGCCGAACAAACCATCACACAAACACCGGCAAACGCAAACCCTCGGACACATTGACAAGGCCGTCTCCACTCCACGCTCGACGCTTCTCAATGAACTGCTGTCGTCCTTAATGATCCCACTTAGAATGACGGATGGAGGAGACCAAGAAGCCCCGCTGCAGGAGCACCGATTCATAGACGATGATTACCATGCTCATCAGATGCAAAGGCCGCCGCACGCCGTGTCTTATGACGAAGATGCGTTAAGGGATCGATCGGACGAGCCGACTACTCCGCGTGTAGACGGAGCGAGCGGGGCTGCTGGTGAGCCCGTACTGTTACAGAGAGACGACGAGAGATCGGCGTTTGCGAGCGATTCGTATCAGCAATCACAAGTTCGTCACGGGCAAAATGATCGAGATAGAAATTACAGTAGTAGCATGTCGCCAATGCCGATTGATGCCATCCCCGCTGCCCATGCTGCTGATGGCTCCGCCGCCGCTGCTTCGCAGAACAATCCTCAGTTCGAGCAAGGAACGCCACGGCACACTAACTATCCGAGATCGCAACAAGAAAATATCAATACACCCATTAATCCATTCCCATACCCTCCTCAACATCACTATCGATACCATCCGCAACATCAGCATCCCTATCCATACGATTATTCAGCTTACTACCATCATCATTCATCGGAGGGAGATATTGCCGGAGCCAGTCCGTACCATCATCATGTATGGCCATCAGAACAACCGCACGGTTTTCAAAATTATTCGTCTCCTTATCAAGATTACTCCTATCATGCATACTATTCATCGTCGAGTCCAGCTTCTTATCCTCCGCAACATCCGCCTTCTCATCGCAGACATGCCCAGCAATACCCGGAAGATACGTATTCGTCTTTGAATCACGTACCATCGCGTTCTCGTCATCCTCATTCAGCACCACCTTCGTACCATCGCTCGGCCTTCGCCACTTCCTTGCGGACGACACCGCCACTCCCATCAACTCGGGAAGCCAAGCATCCAACGCCCCAGCACTACAAAGAAACGCCATCCGCAATCACGGAAGGAACTACTCCATCAAAGCAAAGCCCTCCATTGGAATTGAGTCCGGAGATGTCAGCATTGTTTGATGAAAGCGGAAGCGAACACGAGGAGGATCGTAAGCCCGCCGCAAAGAAGAAGGAAGACAGTCAAACTAGAATGTATGAGTCTCGACAGGAACACGGCGAATCGAGTTACACGGGAGTGATGAATGATGAATCGCCTCCGAGAAACGATGATTTTGAACCTATCCCATTTTGGAGTGACTTGCCCCGAGGTGCGGTCTCTTCGTCCGATTTCTCGAGGTATAGAATTTATCCTCCTGCTGCATCGGCGCACCCAGACGAATATTCTCCGCCTATTTATGCAGTGGATCCACAACACCACGGGTTGGCACCTCAACATCGTTATCCTTCGACGCCGACGCGAAGCGCCGCCATCGCCCCCGTGTCTTCCAGACAAGATTCAGTGGCGTCCACACTATCTTCGGGCGGAGAGGGGAGTTCGTGGGAAAAACGTTTTGCAGAACTGCTGGAATTTAGAACAAAGTTTGGTCATTGTGAGGTTCCGCAGAATTATAAAGACAATACGAGTTTGGGCATATGGGTAAATAAGGTCAGCTTTTGAAGTTGTCCTTCTTTTTGATTTTGTGCCACTCTGCGCACGGTTCTGCTGAATTTATTTTTTCTTGTCTTGACGCATACAACATTGAAAGCAACGTATGGAGCAAAAGAACAGAATGGAGGGAAAGAATTCGTCACTGAACGATTCGAGGATGCAGCGCCTTGAAAGTGTGGGATTTCGATGGGCAAAGCGGAAGGGACAAGTTAGTTGGAATGAAAAGTTTGTGAGGGCATACTTCATTTGGTATTAATTGCCTATCTTTTTCATGTCCATCTTTTATTCTAATATATGTTTCCTTTTGTGCAGGAAGAGCTAAAGGCTTACAAAAAAAAGCATGGAAATGTGAGTGGAAACACTACGCTTTTACAAATGGCAATTTCATTGTGTACCTTTTTCTTTAGATCAACCCTCACATATGAATGTATTCGAATAAACTTACAGTGCCATGTCCCAACAAAATACAAAGCCAACACTGCCCTCGGTCGATGGGTATCAACCCAACGTGCGGAATATAAGAAATTCTGCGAAGGAGACGAAAAATCATCCATGACCACAGAAAAGATTCGAAGGTTGGAAGAGATTGGATTTGCGTGGTTTATGGCTCTTTGAGCTTGTCGTTTGAAGTGCTGTTTTACTGGTGCATTTATTTTTATTATTGAACACGTTTTATTGTTGGAACATGGGTTAAGCGACAGTCTTAACGCCGGTAGAAGTGGGAATATATACACGTGTGTTCTGCTATCGAACGAATTGGTTATAAAATTCATAAATTGCTTGCTTTCTCTTAAACCACTTGCTTGTGTACACAGCAACTATCTCGATTTTACATTTACAGCGAAAGACATTCAGTGCAACAGTTACAACTCCACCAATACTCTAAAGTGGGCGATGACGTCGGTGTATTCTTAGCCAGATTTCGTGTTATTCGCTCATTACGCTTCCGAGATGCCCCGACTCCAGTCGCCCTTCCTCCGTTTCGCGCTGAGACCAAAGCTTGAGTTTGGGAATCAGTAGTGGTTCGTGATGAGACCGGAGCTGACGATGTCTGTCTTGGAACAGGACAGCTCCCTGAGAGATATTTTATTGCGCTGCTTTTGCACACTTCGTCCGGGATATCACCGTACAAAAAATTGTCTTCGAGCTGCAATAGAACTGATGTTCGGAGTCAGAGAAGGCAGGTAAGGATCGGTCGAATGCGCGACACCATTATGTTGTTAAATGTACAGGACCATAATGCTCACAAAAAAAGAAATTACTTACCAAGAGATAAACCACCCAATTCTTTCGGAACTTCGCCATACAAAAAGTTTGACTGTAGCTCAAGTTTTTCAATGCTGGACAGCATCCCGAACTCCGAAGGAATAGTACTCTCTGGAAAATTCAACATAAAATTTGAGTAAAATTGAAATCAGAGAGTCAAAATGTCAGCTCATTAGTCAACTAACCCAGATTATTTGACGCTAATGCTATGTATGTAGCACTTGTAAGCCCACCGAGTTCTCGCGGTATCGACCCAGTTAATTCATTGTCGTCTAAGAATAACTCTTTGAGCTCAACTAGATTTCCCAGTGTTGCTGGTATAGTACCTCCAATATAGCTATGAAAAACATTTCAGAGGAATATACTATGAGCGTCAAGAAATGTAACAATGTCAACCCAAATAATTTGTTCGACGCTACTCACTTTGACCACAAATGCAAGTATTGAAGGCTGACAGCATTGCCAAGCTGACTAGGTATACTTCCGTGGATATCATTCTCTTCTATGCGAAGAATTTCTGATAACACCATTGAAAATGATTAGACCGACCTTGTAAATGAACGACAGACTGCGGCCGACAATGAAGTATGTTTATTCTCACCTATACTTAGAAGATTTCCCAGTTCAGTAGGCAATGTGCCCTGAATGTAGTTGTTATCCAACCGTAGTTCCCCTGTTGGAAATATTTCTGAGTTTCAAGGTATAAAATTATCCGGATCAACTCTGTACATGGATAAAACTTACTCAAATGCTTCAAATTCCCAATAGAGGAAGGTATGGTGCCTTGCAGCCCAGAACTGACAAGAGAAGAGTTTTCACCAAGACGGTAGTTGTTGTCAAGGCGAAGGGCAATAAGGTTGTCAAGTGCGCCTATCTCGGACATGATGGTAGAATTTAAATGATTCATCGATATATCAAGAACTGTGAGACTAGTAAGCTTTGAAAGCTCACGTGGTAGTTGTCCTGATATAAAATTCTTCGTCAAGTGTAGCTCAGTGATATTTTTTAAAAGTCCAATCTCAGTTGGGAGTTCACCGGAAAGGTAATTTTGAGACAAATCCAAAACATTCAAGCTAGACATCCTCGATAATTTAGGTGAGAGTTGACCAGCTATCATATTTCCAAACAGTGAAAGCTTCTTGAGATTTGACAGGAGATACAGGTCATCTGGAAGTTGCCCTGTGAAGTAGTTCATGTCGAGGTTTAATTCTTCTAGTAATGTCAGCTGTCCAATCTTTGATGGCACTGTTGATGCAATCCAATTGTCAAAGATGAAGAAAGCCTTCAAATCTGTTAACTCAAAAATTACATCAGGGATAGACGTTATTTTGTTGTGACTGAGATAGAGTTCCTCCAACTTTGTTGATGTATTTATTTCAGTAGGTATCATATGAATACCGTTGTCCTCCATGTCTAACACTTTCAGATTCTTCATATCAAAGATTGTTGGTTGAATGTATCTCAGATAGTTGCTTGACAGACCGAGATATTCTGAGAGGCAGTATGTAACAGACATTAGCGGATCTGGCACGCATGCTATATCTTTGCGTAAGAGTACATCGCACTTACCACATTTGTCAAGAAGAGAAATTTCCATTGGAATGCTACCCCAAAGATAATTGTTCTTCAAATGCAGACTTACAACGTATCCTGACGAATCACATGAGACGTTGTACCACGTACATTCTTCAACGTCGCCGGATATGTCAAGCCACCCATCTAGAAAGGTCCATTCGTCACCATGCAGAGATTTATAGAAAGTCGCAAGAACCCATCTTTGAACCTTTCGCTCATCTGTAATCTCGCTCAAATCAGGATTTTTGGACAACCTATAAGACGTTCATCGATAGGAGTTGATGAGTTTTGAAAATAAAAAGATGAAGATAATGTAAAACGCAAGATGGCTTCGCACCATTTCATTGCAAGGTATTGCGCCGATGTTTTGTCTGCCAAACTCTCTGTACTATTAGGAGACTTTGAGAGGAGTAAGGCGGTAAGAGAGTTAAGAGAGTTGTATGTCGGACTTTGGGAGATGTTCGTTTGAAGAATAGCAGGAACGAGACTACTCGTAGGCTTCTTTAAGCACACAAGAGAAGTGGCAGCGCATCTAAGGAAATGCATCTAAATCGACCAAAATGCATTCACACGACTTCATACTCTCACCTTGGTTGGAATTGGATTGGGTTTAGAGCTTGGGCGATGTGATGGTTTGATAGTTGTCAATCTATTCGACTGTTTCCCTGTTGGAGATGGAGTGACTAATTGATTGACCGATTGAGACGACAAATTTAACCGGAATGACCCTCTATTTCCCATGTGACTCGTAGTGTCTGCATCTGTCCCGTGTGCCCATAGAAAGATATTTTCCCCGAATGATATTTCAATTTCGTTCTTTTCAACAAGTAATTTTGTGAAACTAAGAACAGTTAGGCCATCCACAACTTCAACTTTTGAACTCAAAAGAGTTTGCTTGCTCTGCTCCATGAGTTGAACTGCACTGTCGTATTTACCACCGAGATAGTATTTCGCTGGGGTCATGCCTGGCACTCCGCTACAGTTGGTATGAGTTCACGGACGAGAATGAGTTCGAGACGTTTAAAAGATTTTTACGGATATTCATGCCATGCATTGAGCTCACATTATTGCTTCACTTCCTATCATTTCTCCTGTCGTGCTGAATGCAAAGCCTATCCAAGAGGTCTCACCATTATATGTCAATTTCACGCTAATTGTGCAGCCAGAACACGCATCGTAAGGTGTGCCATCAGGGATGTTTACACGATACTCGAGCAGGTAATCTGGTGACATCTGATAGTTACAGAATTCTAGTGTGCAATCATTTGAGCCTGACTTGGACACAGCAGCAGATGAAGCAACAGTGGAAACGGTAAGATTTTGTGTAGGAGACCTCGAAGGTTTAAGTGTCATTTCTCTGCTTGGCTTGTCCGTTGGAGACTGTGTTTCTAACGCTTCAGTAGGGTACACAGATGGGAACTTTATCGGCTGGCAATCACTAAAATTGTTATCCAAGCAACATTCTTCCTCTGACTCGTAATTCGTAACGTTGTCCTTCAACGTAGACTTGCTAACCTGGATGCACTTTTTTTCATTAAATGGAATATATACAACGATATTTCTTGTAGGATGATTGGTTGGGCTCGCGGTAACTGGCTTTAATGTTGGTTTTGCAGAGGGTTTAGATGTTGAGATCGGGGTAGAAGGCAGCAGTGTTGGTTTCGCAAAGGGTTGCACCGTAGAGACGGCACTTGAAGATGGAACCGAGGAGCTATTGGCCACGCCGATTAAGTTAGATTGACCCTCTCCCTTGAAGCATGTTCCATTTACATACCAACTGAAGTTATCCGAACAGCATTCGTTCTCTGTAGAATACATCTTCTGCCATGGTTGCAGTTCTACTTTTCCCGTCAGAAGACAAGTTTCCTGGTCCCAATCGGCGTAGTAGACCAACACATAAGCAGTAGCAACCGTAGAGGAATTCGTTGTAGATGTAGCTGCAGTTGTGACTACCGCTGCCGTTGATTGAAACTCTGACGGGATAGCTGTTGTCTAGAGATTGGAGGAGGTGGGAATCCGTGTGAGAGTTATTCTTTCCAGAACAAATAATCACAACTGAAACTTAAACTTGTATAAAAGACTTACTGCAGTGGTCTCTGCGACTACGGCCACGTGATCGCTTTCGATGGCAGTAGCCTTTGTTGCAACACTTGTGTACTGTTTGGCACGAAAAACATGATTCAACGTTAGAATAGAATGTCCGATCTCGGTTTTCAGGTGTATCAAATCACTCACCAAAGGCATTTCAGATGTCACCACTGCAACAGTGGCGGCGCCAGTTGTTGGATTTATTGGGTTATAATTCTCATCCAATTCTAAAACATACGTTGACGAATCATTCTCTTCGTTGTTCACCGCCCAAAGTGTCGTACCTGGTGCTAATGGACGAATTTCATCATCCACAACCTTTGTTGGCATGAAACTTGGAGTTTCTTCGTAGACTATTGATGTCGCCTTGTTTTCGGTCACGAATGTGCTACCCATAGATTGTGCAGTGGCCTCTGTTTTCGTTTCAGCAGCTGGTTTATTTACATGTTCCTGCTGATCAGGTTTCTCTACGTGCACACCTGCCGTTGGCATATATGTTGGCGCATTCGCCGGTACTGTCGCCTCCGAATCCCCAGCTTCTATGGAAAAAAATTCCGGATAGGAAATCAGCATGCAATCCCTCAACGACCAATCTTTTCCAATGAAGCTGGAAAAATTTTCAAGGCAGCATTCCTCTAAAGTGTCAAAGCCCTTGTCCCATCGATTCATCTTTCCGCCACATGGTGCAGATTCAATAGCGCCCTCGCTTGTGCAATTTCGTACACACTTGAACAGATCGAAGTCCGCATACCAAACCGTGTCACGGACTCCCTTTGGATCCGCCGAAGTATTGTTGCTGCTAATTGGAGAGGTCGAGATCACGCTAAGGTTACTCAAAGGTTCATGAAGAAATCCAGGGACCATTTTCTTTGAAACTAAAACAGCCAAGACAGCAAGCGATGCCAACAAGAAAACTGCGGCAGCAGAAAAACAGATAGTCATTTTCCGTCTCTTCGTAGCTTGATTCATGCTGATGATTGCATCTCCTATGATGGCTTCAGTCTCATCTAGGGAGAGGGCGGTGCCAACTCGTGAAGATGACGATGAGCCGTTGTTTCTCTTTTCCCCTTGCCTACTTGCACTACCTGATTCAACGTCAATCATCAATTGAGATGGGGGGTTGAACTGAATTAACCGAGATCGTTGACAAGAAGATGTCGTTGAATGATTTGAAGATCCACGTTTACATTCTGCAATGACGGCGCTAGGAATTTCCCTACTGAAGGGTATCCAGCTGGTAGTTCTGGCAGGCGATTTCGCCGTAGATGCGGTCTCGCCTTCAGTCTTCGTGCTTGATACAGTATTCGTAGCAACATCACTGTTTTTCTTTCTGTTGAGTGTCGAAGAATGATGAGAGGGGGCCGAACCGCTACTGACGCTTCTGCTGGCAAAACTCGTCTGGTGCGATCCTGGTGACTCGCCAACGAGCATCTTCTTATTCTTAATCTTCGGAGTCTTCGACATTTGAAGATCCAAAATAGAAGCATCATCGAGGACGCTTTCATCGAAAGAAAGACTATAGACATAACTCTGAATATGGCGTTGTTTTGTCTTGCTGCTGCCTCGTTGAACTAAGGGAGCTTTGTTGAGCATTGGTGGCAGCACGGGAGTTGTTTCAAAAGCTATCACCTCTTCCTCTTCTGCTTCTTCGATAGAGAATCCTCCATCTGATGATGCCTCGCTGGCACTATCGTCGAAAGAGCAAGATCCCAAGATGCGTGGTGTTTGTAGGCGCGCGTTCTTTTCTTTTATTTCCGTTGAAAATTTAACAGCACTTGCTGCATAGCTTGTTGCGGCAACATGGTCACTGACGAATCTTTCACAACGCTTGTCCCGCTCCGTTGTAAATGGCGCATTTCTTATCTTTGGTTGCACATTGGAAAATGTCTTGCTCGCAGGGGCTTCATCCTTGTCATTCTGTTGAGATGATTTATTATTCCTTCTCGCCAACACATACGAAACTTCTTCGACTATCGTTGAATCTTCTCCGCTAGAACCTTCTTCATTGCCATTCTTAGCTTGGGACTTGGGATGCTCCAACAACGTTTCCAGCGTCTTGGGAGCAGCGCCAGCATTTGTAAGCTTCCTACCGAGAGTCTCTTCTTTCACCGATAAGTCAAAGGTAG
>JALLPD010001629.1:0-11668 GCA_036940065.1 Cyclotella cf. meneghiniana | reverse complement strand
ATTCTCAATATTAACCATTTCAAATTTAGATATTTTTTAGAAGTAACTGACATGAAGTACCAGGTTATAATCATATTACTTACTGGATAATCTAGAAAACAGTTAGCATTGATTCTAACTGGACAATTATACATATTAATCTACGGACTAAATACTAATGAGATAATCCATAAAAACAGTCAGCCTTGGAACTAACTGAACAATCAAACAAACTGTTGATCTGAGGACAAACGAGATAGTCCAGAAATAAGTGGTAGCAGCAGCAGCACATAGAGTAAGGGACAGGATAAATAGAAAATTCTCAATGTTCAACAGTAGAAATTACTAACATTAAACAATGCCTCCCAGAGCTAGCAAATGTTAAGAGATTAGGTTCAATAATGAGAATGTTTGAGAGTTATATTCATTTGAGTAAAACTAGTTCTAGAGTTAAGCTGCACAAGATTATCTAGTAGCTAGTCCCAGGAATAAAATAATAGCTTTGACTGATTGTACCATAAATAGTTCATGGGTAGTGCAACATGGAAATGAAGTAAGGCAGGTACAAGTCAGTCTTCAAGGCCTAATTTAATCAGTCTCATGAAAATGTACCAAAATGAGTACCATATTGTTAGGTAGTGACATTGAAATCAATACTTTTTTAATATTGGTACATTAAGGTATCAATACCTGGAAAATGCACTGATAATAAAAAGTCCCAAACTGTTGGTTAGTACTTTTTATAATTTTCGTTCCTCTTTATGTAACAGCAGTTTAACTGTAGTACTGTTGAAGCCCTTTTTGTAAAAAAAAAATACAATCCTTGTCAATTTTCTTAGATTGCTGATAACTTTTTTCACAGCCCATGCAGCAGGATTTGTGCTAAATACTTCAAATCCATCATTTAAGAGCTTTTGATTAGTATATGGGCTGAGGGGTCTATCACCACTACAAGCCACTCAAAATCTTGCATTAGTGTGGATATTCTAGAAAAAAACATCATAGTTGCATCACGTCCACATGTTACAAAGTGAAAATCTTCCTCATTTTGAGAGATAATTGCAACAACATATTGTTGCCTCACTCCTAACATGACTAGAGGTGAAGGAGAGCTTAAGGCCCTTGTAAAGAGGGTGGCAAAGGTCAAAACAGACGGTGCAACTCCCCGTGTCCCGGGGGCTTTTGTGAGCAGGTCATGAGAGGAAATGACAAAGTTTGAGGCTTGTAATGAGATTTTAATGACCCCTAAAATTTACTAACTTTAAGACTAATAACAGAGTGAATGCAAAAACGCAACAAAAACACAACAATCAGTCTTAAAAACCAATTATTAATGATTAGTTTCTATGTTAATCAACTTCAATGTTGTAGAAATTCATAAATAATTGTTCCTTATTTCTAGATATTTTGCAGTTTCAAACTGGAGGATCCAATTTGACAGAGAATATTCTTTTAGCCGCACAAAAGAAGTCTGTTGGAACAAAAATAAAAGAACTGCAAAAGAAGAAGGGGTCTTCTGGAAAGATGCTTGGTGTTGAGAGGAAATCAAGATTGATGTAAGCAGAAGCATTTCAAGCTTAAAGCATCATGAAGCATCAGCAGCCCAGAAAGAGACAGGTAAATATGTCATTACTAAAATATCACAGGAGACAAAGAAGAGTTGGGAAAAAGATGGAAGAAACGGTAAACTGGAGGAGGAGGAGGAGGAGGAGGAGGAGGACTCACCTTTAATTTCTGTGATGCCTAATTTTACATTAAAAAATTCACCATCAAAGTCTGACAAGCAGCCCACCAATTACAGCATAGATATGAACAGAAACAAAGTAATCTATGAGACAATAATGTAGAGGAACAAATAGGGAAATTAATAATTTAAAAATCAACTTACATGCATGAAATGTGCATCTGCCCCACTTCCGGTCAAGACAACAGACATATAACAAAATTCACATGATAGAAATTGTAATATTTTGCATAAAATAACACGAATCAGACTGAACCAAGTGGAAGGATGGTTGGAGGGGTGTCCTGGTGAGGGCAGTCAGGCAGGCCTGGTGTTGCTATTGTATTTTTATGGAAGAGGTGATTGGGTTGTGGTGGTTGAAATCATCATGGTGTGGAAGTATTGTGTTGAGATTTTATTTTTTCTGTTGCATAGAACATGGTATGTTCTTGTACATAGAGCAATGTAATGCAATAGTACTACAGTTAAACTGGTATCCGGTATTAAATCAACAAGAAATCAGAAATTGGTATGATTTCAAATATTGGTACTTTTAAGTACCTGTACAAAAATGTGGTACCAAAACAGGAAATTGTACTTATTAAAGGATTGGTCCTTTCTGAGAAATCCTTGCTTTTTGTTACTAATATTAGTTTCAGAAATGAATGAATACTAATGCATCCTGCCTGAATCATATGAACACCAAAATATGTACAAAAAAATTACCTTGTCATCACCAGTTTCCCTTTGCAACTTAAGATGCAGCATTCCCAAAATTCAAACTTCAACAACATAACGTTGTGACTCCTGTCACTGGACGTAAAATGATTGTGAGAAATGGACTGAAAAATTGTGAGACAGAAAAGCATAAAAAAATTGGCCTTTTTCCTCAAATTTTTATAAGTAGGTACCTTACCAATAAATAGGGAACTATGTACACATGTACAGTTTGAGCTTACCGATCCAGTACTAACTACTATTGCATCTGCATAAAGACTCACCAAGATGATCATTTGTTAAATGGTCATTGCACTGAAACTCAAATTAGATGTAAATTTCACTTGACATTTTGAAAATTAATTCTCTTTGCAGCAACAAAGTTCTACTTGTTCTCTGATTGAAAGAAGGAGAGAAACAAGTTGAAAACCATTTATAATATACTGATCAAAGGTATGCTACAATAGTAACTGTAACTAAAATGGCCATTAGAGCTGTAGGATGGGAAAATAAAAAATGACTAATTTTTGAATGAAATCCTTCATAACATGTTTGCACACACCTTTTTAGTAAGTATAGATAGAGGAATGAGGCCGACTGAAATTTTATGATTTTCAAGATAATTTCAACCAAGGACATAAAAATCATAATTCTTAAGAAGCCTTATTATCTGATGTACTCCAACCCTCACAAAATCCAATTTGTGAGAGCTCCCATTTCTGATTTCTGATTTGGGAAATACTTGGAATGCTCCAATATTGCAGTTTTCAATATGACTATGTTGAGGAGAATGATGAAATGGTATAACTTCTCCTTTGTTCAGATGTCTGTTACATTTTCTAAGTTGTACTTTTATTGTACGTAGATGGTATAAAGGTACAAAAATGCATGTATTTTTAATATGTACTTAGGTATGTCATTTTACTTAAATCCTTACATCTAACAGAATATTGGTATCTTAGTTTTGTCTGTTCATGGCAAAGTCCACCAATGTTCTGTGTTTATGCTTAAATATTTTCTGTCCTAGCTGTAACTGCAAAGAGTGTTGAGTTAATTGGACCTGCAATATAGCTCAACAACCAAAAAGAGTTATGGGGAGCCATACATTGGGTGTGTTGCAAACGATTGGTGCCTGTCATAATTCTTTTTCCCATCCAAACATCCAGATACCCAGTTCCAAATCTCTGATTTGGAAATGATTTGGTACAGGTTTAGGCTTACCTGACTTAAGGTAATTGAGTAATCATTCTTTTCTAAATTGGTTCCAAGCCCATTTTTTGGTGAACATCCATTAGATTTTGATAAATCAGGTTAAAATTTATAACCTTCCAGGCAGAGGGGGGTCATTGGCACCAAATTTGATCACTCACACAAATTTCAGGTGATCAACTCCTAAAACATGGCATGCATCATGATGAAGTCAGCAGCCAACCTGCACCTCATATAAACCACCTAACAATCAAATTTTGAAGGTGCCCATTTGCAGTTGATTTGTATTAGTAAGTCATATGAGCAAAATGAGTTTCGTGGGTAAAATTAATGTAAGAGACACAATGCAAGATTTTCTGGTATGGGAGCATTCCATTGAACATCAATACTGCCTATTTTTGCAGCAAGACTCTATGAGACTCTAGGCATATCACATATCAATCTGATGAGAGAGGATTGTGTGAAGTGACTAATAATTATGCATTGGCCACAACTAAAGCTGACCTTATTTTGATTAACTTCCTCTGTTTTTCTCATTTTTGGGAAGATAGATAAAGTACCTACCAAATAAGCCAGAGCAAAGTACCACTCTACAATGAATCATCATTTTTCTGTTATTTTTGCTTATCTTGTTGTTTCAAGCCAATCAACATTTCCCCCATGCGTACAAACAAATTGCAAATGCAATTGCTGCACGACCTCAGTATTTTGTTGTCATATTCCTTACAGCTGCCTCCTTGAATACCTAAAATCAACCCCTGTTAAGCCTCCCTGTTATCTGCAAAAACACCACAATTTTTAAACGGAATACTATGCTGCATCAGAATCACAACACAATGTTATGTTTGGAAAAACAACTGCAGCATCAACTCAACATCATGATTTAAAGCAATTCACAATCCAGTGTTTTTCTTTCTTCCCATCATTAGACCTATTATGTTCCAAATAAGTGATAAGTTGCATGTCATGGGGATTCCACACATGTGAGCTGTTGCTAATGTAGGAAGCAACAGCATGACAACTTTACCTTGATGATGGAGGCAGTGCTTTCACTTCAATTTTCACCTCCACTTCCATCACATTCAACCCACAGGTCCCAAATCCTTTTGATTATTTACCAGATACAAAGGGGTCATACCATGGAAGGCTTCACATCAAGAACCTTAGTATATATCAACTCAGAATTATCACTCTCTACTAGCATTTTTTCTGTCTACTTGTTTGGAACAAATTCAACTTTCCCACACCTCTATGCATGATTTTCCATGAATGAATGTGTGAAGATCTGTCATAAGATTCAATTGAAGAGCAAACATTATGCAATTGGTTACAAGTGAAAGCAAACATGGTGCCACTGGTCACAAGTGAAAGCAAAAAGCCATGAATGGTTATGATTAAAAGTGAGCAAGGTGGGATTGGTCTATAATTAGAATAAAAAAGCCATCTGCACATAGACTGGAGCAAACTAGAATTCAGTGGTCATCTAACAGTGTTTGACTGAAAATTAGGGCATTGCTAGTGACTGTAAAATCTTATTTGTTTAATTGAGATGGGTACAAAGTATGTTTGAGAGAGAATAATTTAGATTTGAGACAGGAACATGAAAAGCTTACTCAAACACTTCAAAGATCACAAGTACATATATTTGTTGAAATTTCATATCATATATATTTAATTTCAATGTCTCCCAATAGTGTCAGAATCAAACTGTCATATTTAACTTTTCATTTTTGAACTTGCTCTAGCCTTTGACCAGACAACTTACTTCTATATTGAGCCCGTTATGAGGCTATGATGAAGGCCTCATCAAAGGAAAAAAGAAAGCTGTATCTGCCAGTATATCTACTGCAACCTTGGGCGCATATTATCAATATTACAGGAGACCATGAATGGAAAGACCACCCAATTTGATCAATAAAAGTTCATGCAAGATGTTCTTCTCACAAATACAGCTGCAGTTCCAACCAGTCAGGTCAACATCAAGAAGTATTTCAACATACCCGGTAGAACTAAGCTGTTACCTACTGAAATCTTTACAGGTGTAAAGACCAGGAAAATTGTATTCACCTTCCATTTCTCTTCAACATTCATGTTGAAACCTTATTATTCTCTGATGCAGTTGACTTGATAGACAACAATATGCTTACTGAGCACTGAGCTCATTTGTGTTAGTAACATATTTGACAAGAAAAGCATGGAAGACCTTATTCATGCTAAGCTTGTTCCTACTTAGAAGATTGAGATGATTTTGTATCCTAGTAATCTCATTGCCCATTGCAAGTGAGCACAGAAAAGGTGCTTAAGAGCATCATAACCCAGACTTGGACATACAAGGATGATATGCAACTACTTATCAAGAATGTGGTCAACCCTACTTCAATGCTGATTTTAAGAAAGTATTTCTCATTGAATACTCATTAAAACTTAAACCACATGTTGAAAGACTCCTTTATGCATGAAAAGATGTTGAAGGAGCAAAAGACAACTTTGGCAAATTTTCCACAATAATCTGCACCCCAAAAGGAACAAGGGCTAATCAGTGGAATCTTGCCTTCTTGGTGATTGAAGAGTACCAGAATCTGCTTGATTTAACCTATTCCATTTAACTCCATATGAGCATATTCATGATTGCATTCCATTATGAAAAGATATGAATCTCAAGTTGAGAGTTCTGAAGTATCAAGTTGTGAAATCATGCATGATTCATGATCTATGTTCTCATGCAATCTCTCCATGTCTCCAGATGCTCTAATGATAACAAAGGGCTCAAAGTTCTTCATGGGATAGTAGTTTAGCTTGGAGCCATCAGTTTTGAGGTTGGCAACATGCATGTCATCCCAGCTGGCAAGCATGTGACAGAGAATATTGCATAGTATTCTAATGGTTGTCATTCAAAAGCTGCAGCTGCATTAAAAAGAGCAT
This sequence comes from Cyclotella cf. meneghiniana, assembly GCA_036940065.1. Taxonomy (NCBI): domain Eukaryota; phylum Bacillariophyta; class Thalassiosirophyceae; order Thalassiosirales; family Thalassiosiraceae; genus Cyclotella; species Cyclotella cf. meneghiniana. The sequence goes on along the minus strand of JALLPD010001629.1, from coordinate 5,118 downwards.
TGACAAATTTCTCAAAGGACTACTCACCACAGAATCTATATTCAGTGGAAATGGCTTTCCAGGAGAAGATTACACAAAAAGTAACATTGATAAGTATCAGAAGTCAGAGCAACATTGCTGCCATGCAGAATACTTGGCATGATTTTTGAATTCTTGACCAATTTTGTGGTGACAAACCTTATGACATTGACAAATCTAGTCCACCCATACAAGCTGGATATTTTCTCTTCCGTAATTTTGCCAACAAAGTGTTGGTGAAGACCCTTGGTAACTGTTCTAAGCATGACAGAGCCACCAACTCTATCTTTACTGATGCCACCATCAACTCAGCAAATTGCTGAAATACAGATCCAGAAGCATAACATAGTCTCAAAACTTCTGAGTCTGTCCTTTCTGATGGGACAGGAAAAGAAAATGGGGCTACCAATGATGACAATCAGCACCAGTTCAATGAAGAATTGACTCCTCTTGAATCTTACTTCAAGGAATTAGGATTTAATAGTAGATTGAGGCTAGTTCGATGTGTCATTTAAGGTTCTGTCATGGCCAAATTATTATTTCCTTTTTTGAGAATCCATTATTAACAGGTATGCAATGCGGTGGATCTCTTTCTAAATAAGATGCAATATCAAGATGCAAGAAGAAAGTTAGCTTTGAAATTTTGCTTAGAAGACACGATGGATCAGAAGATGGAAACCAATGCAATTTCAGCAGTGCACTCACTTGAATGTCATCAATGAGGACATCTGTGATATGATGTCATTTCATGTGGCCAATGTGGCCACAGAGTAAGGAAGTTCCCAAGAGGACAATTTTCTGGAAATTTACAAGTGACCACAAACAAATGGGCAGCTTGCGGCCTTACGTGCAAGCAGGAATTGGCAAGGAATCCCAGCTCTCCCTCAGTGGCAATGAGGGCTGATTTACCAGGACTATAACTCATGATACTGTAAATCATGCACTATGAGTGAGGATACAGCCAGGAAAAATGCAAACTACAACAGTCATACTGGAGAAGGTTTCCCCTGTGAAGATGCCATCAGTGGAGCAAGTGCACATCTGTTTGGCACCAGGACAGTGCTTTGTGGAAATCTTACATACATGAGGTAAGTGGAAATAAAGGTGTATCATCAAACAGGGTATTCAAGAAGCAATTACCAGGAGTATAACCTGGTGAAAACATGGCTTATGTGATGAAATATATTGTCAGGTAGTGGACAAGATGGCAGATAGGACAACCTTGACTGTTATACAAGAAGATGTGACAATAAGTAAAAAATTAAACAAAACTAGAAATTCCATGAGAAGGTTCAATTTCAAAGACTAAGGGGGAATAACATGATGGGGAGGATTCAACATTAATGGGGGTAACAATGAGCAAGTAACAAAACCTATGAGAAATACTATCAAAGAGTGAGACCTTGATTGATTGTATCTTTGCAAGATGGACATCAATTAATCATTCCTTAAGCTTTCCAGTTAAACATCATTGATAAATTAGTTAGACAACCCTTGCCAATGTATTTCCAGCCACACTAAACATGAAAATACTGGCAAGGCACAGCAGAGGGGCTGATCAATAATTACACTGGAGACAATGTTTCAGTACTTCCACAAGAGCGAAGGTAGTTTGGAGCCAAGTGACTTAGGCCACATTGTCTCCTCTGTGCTTTACAATGTCACAATCGTTGATTCAGAGTGGTGTCTAGGTATGACATTGGCAAGACAAAGTTTAAGCTTCCAGGTTTTGGTTATAAGCAGATGCTATGCTACGATCAGGTAAATGCTTTGTGACCAGATACAATTCCTCCATCAATGGGTATCAGAAGGTGATCAAATTCTTTTATTTATCAACCCAAATGAAAATATGTTAACAGAAAAACTCTTATTATGTATAGCTGATATTTACTTGATTCCATGTAGTATTGACATTGACTGCAAGGCCCACCTTCAAACTGTATATTACCATCAGTTCACTGATGGTGGAAGTGATGAGTCTGCAAATTTTCCTTCCATGAAAACTCTGAGAGTCACTTGAGTTTTTTCATGATATCATGTTGGAATCAAAAATTATTTTTACTCATACCATATGACCTTAATGTCTATCATTTCAAGACACCACTGCTGCCAGAGGAGCAATACTGCCACATCAATGCAGCCACCAGAAACAAAAAACCTACACCAGTAGAACAAAGCCCCTGCCAAAAAGCAGTGCAGCAACTGACCTGTATTATGCACTATTCATGTTGTAACCTTCATCAAAAGTGATGTCAAATTTTATTTTCCTATAAAGATTCTCAAAACAATGAACACTAAGCAAACAAAACAAATGTAAAAGGAAGTCACAATGTGTCTTCTTTCAAAGGTGATCGTAGCAAGCAAAAAAGAAGTGTACAGAGGTAATTTTCTTCCTTTTATATTACCATGACTTCTCCTTTTCCCTAAATTCACTGTACCTGTACAAGTATGCCACTACAAAGCAAATCAAGTCACATTGACTAATTAGTCAAAAAATCAAAGTGCAAGAATATTACATACCTGTTAGATAATCTTGAACACCCTATACATATCCGGTACCCATATATATTCTGACAATGCTCAAAATAGGACAATACCAATTGTTCATCACCAATAATACATTCTTTGCTTAAACAAATTACATGTTTATCCTGTGACCACTTAGCTCATTCATGACAATCAGCAAAAAATCTTGCATCATCTGTTTGTAATAGTACTACATTACAACCAGCCAGTGCAAGCATTTTTGCAGCTTGCACATTATTTGAAATTGGAATACAAGTGTCTTAAAACTGGAGTGCATGTCATATGTTAATAGATAATAATGATGGGAGAGGGGTTAGTTTGAAACAACTAAGCTGCAAGATGAGCCCACCAACACAATACATACACAAAAATAATACAAAAAACATCCAAAGTCAATCTCCAAAACAATACTGCCACCAGAAACCACATCCAAGACAAAGTCATTACAATGGTCAGCCAAATGTAGTGAAGTTGCTCCAAACACCATTGGCCACATCCCTGCATTAATGCTGCTCAATACCACATTAAAACAACGGTATCAAATACAATGGCATCACCAACATGGAACCAAAAAGTTCCACAACCATAAAATCACTATGAAAAACTTACTACAATATCATCAATGCTTTGACATACTTCATCATTACCACATAAACAATGCTACCACCACTGCAGTAGCATTGCAGTTGTCTTTGTGATTGTGGTTATGTTCATGTCATTTCAATGGCAAAAATGCTGCAACACAAGCATTAAAACCAAAGCACCAGTCCTTTACCTTCACAATTGCCATGACAATACTACTTTTGCAGCAATGTCACACAAACAACACTATAGTTGCAATTCTGCCACACAATGCAGCAGTCACTACGTTGCCACAAAATCACTGACATCAAAATGCTGCTATCACAGCAAAACTGCTGCAATGTACATAATACTGCCATTAACAATGCCATCACCATGCTGTCATTATAATGCAGCAGTAACAATGTCACAATGATAATGCTGCCACTGAAACAGTGCCCTAGCAATGAAACAAAGTAACTCAACCACTTACACTTCAAAAGAATTTTCACCGAACACTGATGTGAAAAAATTAGATCATACCCCAAACAAACCAACAACATGCTAACATGTCATAAAAATTTTGGCTTGTCATGTTGGGTAGACATCTCCAGCATGCTGGCAACATCTTCTGGACATACATCAAAATTGTGTTTATGACCTGGACAAAAGTGGCCAATCTACAGCAGGTTAGAGGAAATGAAAGTATTTAGAAACTAAATGAAAATGGAAAGAGTAATTGGTTATTATCATTATGGCTTATATAATGGTTTGTTATGATGAAGATTATGTTTGCAGAACAGTATTTGAAGTTTGGAATGGGATTGAAAGGTCAACGTATGTGCAGACAAAGGAATGGGTTGAAAACACTGCACAAAAAAGTGATACAGATTCATATGGTATTGAGGGCAAGGAAGACATCAAGATGGATTGTAACAAGAGTTGTTTTTCCCTAATTACTTTACCCAGTTGATTATAACATAATGCTTTGTCTCCTGCTTTTTGATTGTTCAGTAAAACTTGGGTATTTTCATTGTTGCTGATGATTTGTGCAATGCAAGAAAATTGTGAGTGAAATCACTGTAAACTGATGAAAAAATATGTAATCTTGCCAATCTGTTTGCCTTGCCTCTTTATTTAATAGTGCAAGCAGCTAGCAGTGGTGGTGGGGCATAAATCAAGCTGTAAACTGCAATATCATGGATTGTGTGCTTGCCCAAAATTAGCTATTTATTTGAAAAATGACATGTAAAATGACTATAAATTCATCTGATAATGATGTTTTCTTGCACATCATTTAGCACTGCTGCTCTGTTTTACTTTATTCATTCATTGATGGGGACAGCAATTCATCAATCAGCCTGTGGGCTTAGGAATAAAAAAATTACAAGTCTAGTGCAAATTTATTTGAAAAAATGTTAGACATGAATGACTTAAATTTCAGTCAAGACACAATACACTCTTACCTTTTATTTGATTTCTGGAATCAAAGGCAGAGTTGACGTGTAGGCAGCAGTGGAAGCAGCACAAAATATGGCCTGTGTGAGGAGGTATGACAACTCACAAGTTTGTGTGTTCACTTACAATTGATTGAAAATCATTTGCAAAAAATACTGTATAATTATGAAAATGCAATTGATTCTTACCATTTTTACACATAAATCACTGTAGATGTTAAAAGTGGAACTTGTCAGTGGAGACAGGGCATGAATGAGCTTTTGGGCTTAGCCTGTAGAAAGGAGGCAGACAGATATTTGTGCTGGCATGATGGTCAAGTATCAGGATGGGGTGAGATATTGTGGCATGAAGATGTGACCAGTTTCAATGAAAACAACAAAAAGGTAGTAAGCCATGTTTTATTTTAGAAGTTACCATCAAATGTCATATTAAGATATCTTTACAAGATAACAATGTTCATTTATGTTTCAGTAACTCATATTTCTCAAATTTGAAAAGTGGATGAAGAAGAAGAAGAAGAAGAAGAAGAAGAAGAAGAAGAAGAAGAAGAAGAAG
>JALLPD010001628.1:0-11662 GCA_036940065.1 Cyclotella cf. meneghiniana | reverse complement strand
GAGAATGCATAGGACTTTGATTCTGACACAGGAAGCAAGATCTCAGTTTCCTTTCATTTGAAACGCAAAAAGCACAGCCTTACACGGACAAAGAAAACACGGCCTTGATGGAGGGTGTGAAACAGATCGGGGCTGGTGGGTGGAAAGAAATTCTTGAATGTTGTGGTTTCATTTCAAACGAAACATAAGAACAAATGAATGTCGATTTAATGGACTTGCACAGGACTTGGACAAGTAACTCTCGGCTGGGCATGTAAGTAGTTTGTGAAGAATATCTTCGGACATGGTGGTAGGAATGTCCAGTCCATCCAAAACAGTTCAAGCGAAATACAACTACGACATGGCTGTTATAAAGTAAACCAAGGTTATATGGCCGCATTATTCGCCTCATCGGTCAACTCATACTCATCCGCCACGATGACATTAACAATTTCTGGAATTCTCCCCTTCAAGTAAGCCCCAACTCGCGCCAACACGGTGGGACGCTGATGCCAAAAACGTCCCTTCAAATGCAAAACCACCGTGGGTCCGTCGAGTTCGACGAAATCGACGCCTCCCGTGATGCCCACTCCTCGATTTTCCAGCTGATACCCGAACATTGTCCTTAGTATTTGCAGTGCCCAATTATTTCGTGGAGCACAGAAATGACACGAGTAGGAACGAGAGATGAAATGAGTCAATAACGCTGTGCTGGCAAGTTGAAAAGCGTTGAGTTTCGTTGGATCTTACCCGATTTCTTCTCTGCATGCGGCGAGGACACCTTGAACTGTTTCTTCGCTCAATTCCAACTGCGATCCTAAGCGGACGAAACGATTTCAACTCGCGTTCAACATCGCTTCGACAATGAATGTTTTTTCGCGCAACATCTCACCTTGCGGCACTCGAACGATCGGTCCGTCGTAATCCACCTGTCGAATTCGGAACAAAACTTTTTGAGACGGTCCGCGACGACGGCATCGCCGAGGAACGGCGTGTAAAAACTCACCTCGGGAGGGTCCAACGCCATTCCCGCCGCCGCTTTGACCGAGGGATCGTCGTTTTCGTCGGCCGCCGTGAATCCTTCGTCGACCCCCCTCTCGAGCAATTCGTCGTCGTCGTCGTAGGCGAAGTTCTCCCAGGACGACGACGACACTATCGTGGGAAGGCGGAGGATCGAGCGCGCGGATGTCGCGGGCGATCGCGGTGGAAAAGTCGTTGGGAGGATGTGACGCGAAGACGACGTTGACGTTGCGCGGAAGGCCGATGACGGCAGCAGCATCGCGGCCAGAAGGGATGCTCGTACCATTGGAACCATGGTGGAAAAAAATTATAGTTGTATGGAGAAAGGTATGAAAATAATCTGAAACTTGTGGCAGTGCGTACGATACCATAGTAGGTAGACCAAGAAGCGGGAAATCGAGAGTTTTACAAATCCAGATGACAGTACAATACCACCCGCAGGATACACACCGCGGACCAGCCGCGGACCACACCGAGCCTACGCCGAGCCACACCCGCCTCGGAATGATCAACAACCTCCTGAAAGTGGTGGGCGTCCCGGATCAGGACCCCTCCGTTCCTTCCCGCCGCCGCCGTCATCAAGCCTCCGCCGCCAATGCCAAGACGACTGCGGCGGCCGCGGCCATGAACGAAATGGCCAACACCATCGTGGGAGGATGGCTTCATTTCCAAGAGGGGAAATTCGGAAGGTCTTCCGCCGTGGGAAGTTGCGGCGGGAGGAATTATTACAGCGGGGACGATGGGAGAATGGTGAGTTCCACGTCAACAATGCAGAGAGGCATCGGCTTGGGCTTTTGACCCGGCGCGTGTGGTTTTTGTCTCTCCATAATCTCGCGAACTAATAATATAATACCCTCATGTTGTTCCCTCCGATTCTCTCGCCATGACGCAGCACGCACACTCCAAAACGTCCAAATACACCACCATCGACGCCGCATCGTCCGACCAAACGCAACAACTCTACCAAGGACGAAAAATCGTACCCGACATTTCTCATTTGTATCAAGTCGTCGACGACAAACAAGCCTTCCTCTACTGCGATCGTCTGTTGTCCAACGCCGTGGAATTGGACGAGAGAAAAGAGGAGGAGGCGGTGGATCGAATGCTTTCCCAATTTCCCGTGAGTCGCCTTTGCTTGTTGCCGGATCCCCGATCGCGACGCCGCTCATTTTCGACTCACGCGATGACGTCGTGCAGGAGTTCGGAACCAATCGACCGACGCCCTTCACGATGCTCGACCGAGACGAGGAATCGATCGAGAACAAAAATGATTCCGAATCCGACAAACGTCCCGGAGAAAACGCGACCGAAAACGACGACAACGAGGAACCGCACCGGAAACACGAAGGACTCCTCTCGCCCCGCATCTTCTCCGACGACGCCACGGAAATCATCGGCAGATTCTTCTTCGGCATGCCTCCTTCTTCGTCGTTCGCTCCGATCGCCTCCGGAAGCGCCGCCGGAGCGAAAACGAAACCCGTCGTCTCCTCGGAAAGTTTCGGTTCGGCCTCTTCGCTGTCCGCTTCGACTTCGGCCGGCAAAGGACGGATCGGCGATGGCAAAGCCGCGACGAAGGAGGACGATCTCTTCCTCGTGGAGGAGGGAATCGCAGACGATGCCGACGGGGAGGAGAATGACCGTCTCGCGGGGTGGGATAAGGAGGAGATCGATTTGTGGAGGACCAGTCGTGGCGGCGAGGCCTCCCTTTCTCGAATGGAAGAAAAGGCAGAGGCGGCCGCGGAGGAGAAGAGGCACGAAATGGAGAATTGGGTGAGTCAGCGTAGGAGACTGTTGGAGCTGCGAAGGAAACGATGGAATTGGGATGAGTTGGCACCGGACGTGTCGTTGGTGAAGAGAACGGGCGGGGATTCTCGCGTAGGGCCTCCCTCGGACGCGAGTTACGACGACGCGGAACCCTTGGAAGCGCGACGAATTGGTTTGTCTGACTCCAGAGAACTTTCTCCGGCGATGCATCCGATTCCACCGCGGGGTCTTCATCGCGAGGGACCGATAAATGACAATGCAGCCACGACCGCCGAAAAAGCCGGAAAACGGAAGGGAGGCGGAGCCGTAATCGTGGATGATGGCAAGCAACATTGGATGCCAGATAGTCTGTGTAAGCAGTGTTATTCGTGCGAGGCGCCGTTTACTATGTTGCGTCGGAAGCATCACTGTCGTCTCTGTGGGATGATTTTCTGGTGAGAAGTTCACTCCATGGAGGCAGGAGGACAGTTACTTTTCATTCACTAACCAAACATGTTGTTACAAACACTTCACCCAAAGCGCTGGATGCTCTGCATACTTTGTTCAAATTTCACCGACTTTTTCCGACGAAGCTGCATCGAGCGACAACAAAGGTGCATACGGCACAATGCGAACGTGTAAGATGTGTCACGATCACTTGGCAGAACGAGGATTAGGTGTCATGATGCGTGTCGCCGATATGCAAAGGAAAACAAAAAAGACGGAAATTGGTCAATCGGGTCCCAAAAAGAAATCCCCGCAAGTGCCTGGCGGAGAAGGCGAAGCAGAAAAGAGTACCAATATAACTGTCTTGCCTCCACCGAAGAAACCTCAAATGACCGCTCGTGACATTCTCCTGCCACTCGCCGCTTCGGCACCGACGCCATCCGATGACGATGCCAAGCAGACTTCAAGTGAAGCATTGACAGAACAGTTCGCTGGACTCCAAAATGCTGGGGATGCGCTGGGAGGGTTCCAAGCACTGAGCATGACAAAACAGAGACTCAACGAGGAACGCATGAAACGAGAAGAAATGGAACGCTCGGAGGCGGCCGCAGAAGAAGATGCACCGGCCGGAGATGTGGAGGAGGAATCCCGAGAAACATCGGGGTCGCGACTAAAGTCACGCCTGAGCTCTGTCCGTCATTTGAGATGGAAAAGCTCGTTAGATGTCGAGCAGGAAGGAAAGGACAAGATGGCGACAGTCAAATCAAATTCCAATGCAGTCGAAATAAGCGTCGATCGAGTAGATCAACATTTTTCTGATTCTGTGACGGAATTTGCCAGGGCGACAGTGTCTTCTGAAAGTTGTGGGGTAGATGATGCGGTATCTCATCAGGGCCAAAGCAAAGATGCAGTCCAATCAGCGAAGAATCACCTAGGCATGGTGGCAGCAGAATACCTCGAGAAATTGTGTCGAGAATTGTTGCAAACTGACGCTCCTTGTCTTCTTGAAGAAATCAAGGCGGCAACAGTGGGATCTCCTCTGGACGAATCGTCTTATACCGACAAGTGGGTTGATACTCTGATGACAATCGCAACTCGTTGCTGTTCGACGGTCGAACCTGATGTGAAAAATGGGGACTATCTGGACATTCGCCCATACTGTAAAGTTAAAGTCATGTCTGGTGGGTCGTTGGATGACTATGCTTACATGTCTGGAATAGCTTTTCACAATAATGTGACTGATAAGAAGATGTCCAAAGTCATCAACAACGCCAAAATAATGTTGCTGAGCGGAGGGATCGAGTTTACCAGAACAGAGAATCGAGTGTCATTGGATGCTTTACTGGAGCAAGAAGAACGTTACATGGAAATTCTTGTCACGAAAATCTTTAAGTTGAAGCCTAATGTGCTACTCGTTGGTCGGTCGGTTTCACGGAAAGCACAAGAACTTCTGCTCCGTGCCAACATTGCTCTCATTCAATATGTTAAACCAACACTCATGACACGTATATCCAGGCAAACTGGCGCAACAGTGTTGTCGTCGATTGACCATGTCACGAACGGTACTACCATCTTAGGTTATTGCAGGAGGTTTCGCCTCGTTACAGTTCGGGATAACGATGTGTGAGTGATTATTAGAAGTCTTATTCGTCAAGATTGGACGGTGTCTTATGCCCCTTCTTTACTCGAATTAGATGGACCGACAAAGACGAAGCATCCATCGATCCCGCCGTCGAAGATGGCGAGTCCAATAGGACAGATTCAGAGGGAAACGTGTCATCCGACCAGGCGGTGTCTCGTTCAGAGAAAAAGTGTGTATCTTCCTTACTTTTGCGAAATCTACCGAATCACGAGAGGCAAGCTGTCCTGGCAGCAAAACGACTTGGTGAGGATGTCATTGACGGCAATGATGCGGTCCGCTCTGGGCNGTCCGCTCTGGGCTAGCAAAAAGAGGCGTCGTGAAAACATACGTGATGATCGAGGGTTGCCCAAAGGAGCTTGGATGCACCGTTATTTTACGCGGTGCGTCTCGTCCTGCATTGAAACAGGTGAAGAAAGTCCTTCGCTTCATGATTAACGCTGTAAGTAGCGTGCGCCAAAATGATTGGCGTTTGTTATTTCCTCCATGGTGGCTTTCACCGAAGCTCAGTTTTCATAACTTCTCACTCTTTGACCGTTTAGGCATATAATATGAAACTCGAGACGAGTTATATTATTGAAAGAAGCGGCCGACTCCCCCCATCGTATAAAATCCCCGTCACACCTTGCAGTAGCTCTTCTTTGTGCATTGATTTTGGTCAGCCTCCAAACAATAGAAAAGTTAGGCCATGGAATGGTAGTCAAAAAGACGACGGCAGGTCGAGTTCCATTTCGGGAAAAATTACTCCTCTTGACCACCAAGCCATTCTCATTACAAGCGTCTGGATGACAGACAAAACTCAGTGGTACGTAACAAATTAATACAACTTTGCTATTGTCGCGTGTCGCAGATACAACTAACAACCTCGCATTTAACAGCTGTCCTGCAGAAGTGAAAGGGATATGTTACTATTCTATGCAGGACGTATCGCTTGGCCAATTCCTTCGAGATAGGTAAGGCAGAGTTTGCTACAGACTTTATTCTTTTTGACGAATCCAGGTCGAAGCACTCCTGAACATTTTCTGAAACACCTATGATTACTTTTTTAGTTGTTTCAATCTTGCCCTCAAATGCCAAAATCCAAGCTGTAAAAAGTCTGTTATCGATCACAGTTTATCTTTTATTCACAACGACGGCATGATCAATATCACAGTTGAGAGTATGGACAACCCGATCCCTACTTCCAGCCTCAAAAAACAACGCGATGAACACGATTCAGCATCCAACACTAAACAAGAAAAGTCACCAGAGGACAAAGATGTGGATGGTCCAATAGCAACGTGGACATTCTGTACCAAGTGTGAGATTGTTGTCACACCTCTTCAGTTCATAAGCAAACAAACATGGCAATGGAGTTTTGGAAAGTTCCTCGAGGTATATTTCTACAATCGTGATGCGATTATGAATGCTCCAGGACATCGTTGCTCTTGTCAAATGCAGGCGAAATCAGTACTTTACTTTGGGTGCGGAAACTTAGCAGCTCGTTTCACCTACGAGAAAATTTCTCCATATTCCGTGTTTTGCCGCCGACACCTCCCATTTGACGAATCATTCCATCGCGCACACTCACTTCAAGATTTGGAGAGAATATCCGTGACTTCTTCTTCTCTCTTTGCTAAGTTCGACAGGCAGATCGAAGTGATATCCAGAGAGACTAGAGAGTTGTTCGATTCCGCAATCAACAAACCAGAACATCTGCAGGCTGTCCTCTCTGAACTCAATTTGATTAGTGCGGAAGTAGATAATGCATCCAAAGTCTTGCATGAGAGAATATCCACTGTAGCAACAAAGTACTCAAAAGCGGATTCAACTAAGTTTAACGATGAAGCACTTTTCAACTTTCCCTGGTACTCAAGAAGATACATCTTCATGTTGTCGGCAGCATGGAATGAACGACTTAGTGCTGCGGGCCAGGCTGTCTCGGCAATGAAAAAGGTGCAATATGCAGGATTGTCGGGACGAGGAGACTCTGCTGTCGTCCCTGCCATTGTTGTTGGAGATGCAAGCAACGATGATGTAATTGATGGTATGAGACGGATACGACAGCTCCAAGAGTCTTACGCTCGCAACTACAACGTACGAAACATGACGATGTCGCGGAACCCGAAAGATGACATGGGGTTGTTTGAGGGCAACATCCTTCCTGATGGACGAATCGCTTCTATGGAACATGATGATGACGACGAGTTTCTTAGTGATCAAGAGATTGATTTTGATGAAGACGACATTGATGCTGATGTGCTTGCGTCTCGAAATAGAGTCTACAGTCCACAGGCTTCATCAACGAAGCGATCTTCACAACCGAGGAAAACACTGGGAACAAGGAGAGATGAAACTGATGAGGTTGATCTCCAGCAATCTTCGCCAATTGTTGCAGACCCACTGTCACTGCCACTTGGAAATTATGATAGTATAAGCCAAATGGAAAGTCAAGGTAAAATCAAAGCAGTGACCGCAGGTGGTGCCATGAAGTCTGCAATAACTCGCTTTTTCAATCGAGGAGGAAACAAGGAAGATCCTTACCTCGTTGATCTAGGGATGTTTGGGAAAGGACGTCCGCGGCTGCAACCGGGGATCAATGGTATGGTGATTCCCGTGTTTGATGACCAGCCCAGCACTATAATTGCACACTCCTTGGCATCATCTGACTATGACAATCAGTTCAAGCAATTTTTGAATGCCACAACTCAACCAGATTCCAGGTCATCAAAGAACGATTCGTCACGAAAGGACATTGAACGAAGAATGTTAGGGAGAAATAAGTCTCACATCAAACATACTTTTAGAGATTTTGACGAAAAGGGTCAACAGCTCTGTAAGTTTGTCTGCACTACATTCTGGTCTGTTCAGTTCAATGCGGTTCGTCAAGCCTTTATGAACCCTAATACTTCAGTAAGTGGTAGAGATTCTTCTGTGCACGACGGCGCAGCAAGCTCATTGTCAGGGAGTAAACTTGATATTGAGAGGAGCTACATTCGTAGCTTGGCAACATCATTTGCCTGGGCGGCAAGCGGCGGTAAATCCGGGGCTGCCTTTTCGCGCACTACTGATGATAGATTTGTCATAAAATGCATATCAAGAACTGAACTTCAAATGTTTCTTGACTGCGCACCAGCGTATTTTGAGGTGAGAGCAGTCTTGCTACATGACTAGCAGTAATTGTGCGATCTAAATCCCCTTCCCCTCAGTATTTGAGCAAAGCTTTCTTCCACGGCCTTCCGACGGTTCTCTGCAAAATCGTCGGTGTCTACCAAATAGGATATCACAATCGAGTAACCGGCAAAAGGACAATGGAACAAGTCGCCGTGATGCAAAATATCTTTTTCGGGAGAAACATTGCCCGCATTTTTGACTTGAAGGGGTCTTTGAGGGGCCGATTTACGCGTCAAGGCATCCTGGATAAAGAAAAAGAAAGCAGCAAAAGCAAGCATGGTCGGAGAGTGAAACCCAAGTCTCCTCAACGTACACGTAGTGAATCATCTGGGTCGTCTGATGATACCGAATCCCATTCATCTGACGACGAAAGTGAATCCAGCGCAGTGGATTCAACAACCGGTGGATCAGATGAAGAAAGTGTGAAGAATCAACAAAACACTGCACCAAAAGTGTCAGTTGACATTGAAAAACCCGAAAAAGAAGTATCAATCCCAACACTACTCGATGGAGATTTTCTTGAATTTACCAGTGGCAGGCCCTTGCCCTTGACTGACAGGGCAAAAGCTGTGTTTCACATGAGCATACTCAATGACACTCTCTTCTTGTCCATCATCAATGTTTTGGATTACAGCATTTTGGTCGGCATTGACGAGGAAAAGCTGGAGTTAGTTGTTGGTATTATTGATTACATGCGCCAATATGATATTCTGAAGCAGATGGAGCGAGTGGGTAAGTCTCTCCCTATGGTTGTTGGGTCAGAGGCACCTACCATCATTCAACCTCCACTGTATAAGGCAAGGTTTACAAATGCGATGGAAAGATACTTTATGACAGTGCCAAGCAAGTGGACATCGATTTAGTCAGGGGTTGGGTCTATATGTTTGGCCAAAAGCTTGGTAAAATGATATTCCTTAGCATTTGTAATAAAGTAAAATAAAAAAGCAAAAGATAGAAAATTTTTGGGTCAAGAAATTGCACGTTGCATTTTGGTCTTGTTTGGCATCGGTCAGCATCAATATTCAACAATCTCTTCGAGTTTTGGCCAATTGATTGTTCTAATTCTTGCATAATGAACCACAGAAATATAATCCCTTAGAGATTGTACTTTTGTTTCAAATATTTCACATCATATCAATTCATTAGCAATTGTATTAAAGGAATTTCTCATTGCATTACATTTCCTCGGCATTTTTGTACAGTATGGTACCAATGTACAAACATTTACGATATCCTAGATATTGTCATCTAATTGACATAACAATCTCCAAGGAATAGAAATTTTCTTCCATTTCAGTCAACAATTACATTTTCTAGGAATAGTTATTGTAATCTATTCCCATTGACACTGCAATTCAACGGAAATTGTAGTTATGAAAGATATCAACTCATAGCATTTTTCTAGGAATTGCATCGTTGACCAAATGTTGAGGTACTAGATTCCCTAGCAATCATAACTACTGTTGAATCTTGATCAACAAAAACATTTCTTTAAGAATTATAATTGTTGTTTATCCTCGAGAACAAATTCAATGCCAGAAAACTCTCACCAAAAAAGATTCAACCCAGAATGGAATTAGTAAATGTAATAATTTTTTTCTAATAATCTGTGTATGATTCCAATGGCAGGAGTTTCTTACCTCTAATATGGATTATGGCCATTCTCAAGGAATCGCTCTATGCCTTTTGGGAACAAAAAAAATTTTCTTCTCTAAAAATGTCAATCTTTTGCTATTATTTTAACAAATGCTTAAGAATATCATTTTACCAAGATTTTGGCTCAACACATTTATGCAGACTGTTTGAGATACTATCATTTTTGGGTAAGTGAATTCTGTCATAAATAATGACACCTGATTTGTAGGTATCAGTTCAACACCCATCTTTTGGTAGATTCAGTTGCTTGCAACAAAATTGATTGCAGTAGCGGATTGTTTCTTCTTAAGGGACAGCACGACATTATAAAGATTGCCCTCTTCTGGTATCCCATCTTGGTTTGTCATACCAGTGCAGAAAGAATGTCATATTGATTACATAACAGAATGTTTATGGTAAAAACGTTGAATACTATACCGTTAGGTACACCAAGAAGAGATGAGGTCAAAACAAGGAGCTCAGACTTGTGTGAAGAGTCTGGCAATTGTTTCACACTTGAACTTTAATTTAGAGTGCTATGTCAATCCTGTTGTTCTTCAAGCAAAGCAAACCAAGATAGTACTGCCAAAGAAAAAGATACCGCAGTTGTGATTATTTGTTTGGGGCCTTGGTCATATGCTGATGCTTAAGCATCCATGTCTCATCTATTCACCCAATAGGCCTTGAGAAGAAGTTTTGGGTAAATATTATTCTTGTGCTCAAATGGCCATGTGTTACTAAATGGTAACAAGGACAACAGCCTATATAAAAATTGTTTAATGGGATGGGCAGTAATAAAATGAAAAAAGCAATTGTTTAATGCCTTTTTTAACATATGTTTGAACTCAATCAATCCTCATTTTAAAATATGTCTGTACATCGTTTTTGTTTTTGAATGTGTCCCTCAAATTTAAAATGTTTGCAATCACCTTGGTCGTATACAGTTTTTTAATATTATTTGGAATAATGATTGAATTTGTTTAATGATACTTTGAGAAAGTCGATATCTAGTATTAACTTCTATTTCTTATTCAAACACAAATAAACCTTAAATTTGGTTTTTGCATGCTCACCAAAACTGCTGGCATTGTGGACAATACTGTTAATAAGGTCTTACCTACCTACTATAGACAGACTGTACCTAAATGTTTACATGTACCACATGTTACTAACCACACCCAGGCAGCTTCAGCCTAGTCTAGAAAGATCTACATCATTCCCTAACAAGAATGGCACTGGACCTCAATCCCATGTCACAAAGACACTGAAATTGGTCACACAATGATATTGCATATCAGAAACATGAGTCAATATTCACAACTAGCTCATTAATTTATTAAGGTAATCATTTACTACAAATTAATCAGTTACAAAGCCAGTACATCTGCGTGTCTATTGACAGAACTTAATAAACACAACCCAAAACAACGGACCTACTGTGTTGCCACCCAATATCTACTTTTCCCAACCAGTCAAACATGTCTACTGTTCACAACGCAGAAGATGTTGCTTACATCAACGCCACATCAAACTGAACTTATTGACAAAATGGAGTTTGAACTCAATTGGTTCACCCTCATCACTTTTCTCAACCAAATCTACAATGGAGCAAAACAGGTTGAGTGCAAGTACTCCAAGTAAGGGACGAAATAACTGTGCCTCCCTAAACAAATCTACAGCAACGGTATTTTATATTTATGGTCAATTATGGTCAGTTTCCTGAAATGGTCAGCAGACTGACAGCTTAAATAAATATTTTTTATCAAAGTTAGTGGCAATAAATACAAGAAAGCGAATGCTTTGAAATGGATCTTACACCTGTAATAACATATCATTTTTATTTATGTCTGTATTTTTTAAACGGATTCAAAAATTTGTTTTAACATATTTTTTATTAATATCTGAATATCATTTATACACTTTTTGTCCCACACACAGATCCTGATTTTTGTGCACACGCACTGATTTTGGTGCTAATGTATGTTATTTGAATTGATCACATGACAATCTGATTTTTGTGCACACAATTTTTCTACCACGCACGAA
>JALLPD010001627.1:0-12068 GCA_036940065.1 Cyclotella cf. meneghiniana | reverse complement strand
ATGTGTGGTGATGTGTGGTGATGTGTGGTGATGTGTGGTGATGTGTGGTGATGTGCGGTGATGTGTGGTGATGTGTGGTGATGTGTGGTGATGTGTGGTGAGTTAATTAGGGGACAAACAGCCATAACTTTTGAACTACAAGGAATTACTGGGAGCCCAGCATATTGGCATTTTGGTCTCATAACGGAGAATCTATTTAAACAGATTTTATGTGGAGAAAACAGGTTTACAGGCCCGAACCCACAAAATGTCCAGAAAATAGGTGAGATATTGTAAAATGAGAAGATCTCACTGATTTCCTTGTTCACCTGGTAAATTCACCTATTTTTTATACGGAAGGCATCATCCAAAAGCGCACGAAAGTTCACAATTATGAATGTACTGACAAAAGATCTCAAAAAAATAAAAGTCATTCATGTATGTATATAGTGTATATATCTGACTAGGCCAAATTTCAGAGGAGTTTGCGAACTTGAATTATGGTGCTGTGCCACACCGTATATAATAAAGTGGTACAGGGAAGTTGTTGGTCCAAAGCTAGGAGTAGGAGGATCTGCGGACTTAGGAATTCGATCCCATGCCATGGAGATGCCAATGGACAGCGCTGACGCGAGATATGATGCCAAGTAGATACCGACGACCAGAAAGACATTTCCTTGCCGCAGTTACATGTACGATACCATACCTACAAATACCATACACTGTGTATTTTTGACTTATTGTTGACATCGTCATTCACATCATTCATCTCTCGACAAGCGGACAATAACTCAACATCGCAGCGCATTTGCATTCATACCATTACGCAAGGCCGCATCCATCTACAGCGCTCAAATCCATGAGAAACGTCCCGGATGAAGAAGACAGTCTGGAAAGCGGCATGGTCCTGCCGTTCAGCTACGTAGATCCGACGCCTAAAACGAGTGCTTTTCATTTTGACGAAGTATCCTCGATTCAACAAAGCTCGATAATCGCTCGCGAAGAACAGAGGACTACTCTTGCTGAACCTCGAAGTGAACTTGCCGAGAATACTCCGACCGATCGAACAAACAATTATGGCGGGGATGCGGACATGGTGTATCATCAACAGCGACGGGTATGGCGCATAAGAAATGTGTTAATCATACTGGCATTGCTGGTGTTTCTCGGAATTGTTGCCGCCATTGGGACTGGCATCGTGTTTGCATTACAGGACAATCCAATCGGTGGGCGTACCGGACAGGCCGATATGATTACTACAGCTGAAGATGAGAGTACCGATGATGTTAGCGCAAAAAGTAACGCAGATTACTCAAAAACAAATGATACTATCAGTCCCAGCACAAGCGGAGAAAGCATTGTTGTCGTCCAAGAGCAAATTAACGCGACAAAAAATATGTCAATAAACGTTTTCCATGTCAATAGCACAAGTTCTTCGCCATCATCATCACCCACATTGTGCATCCCACTGGAAATTGGAATTATATTCGATAAAAATGCAAATGAGACGGGATGGAAGGTCATAGAAGCAAGTCGTAACCCAGCCCATAGAGATGAAGCAACGAAAAATAGAGTTGTGTGGCAGTCGGATTCCTACGATGCTGAAACGTATGCGAAAAAGGCTGCGATATTTCGAAAGTGTCTTCCGCCACAAATGTATACTTTTTTATTCACTAATACAAATGGTGATGGCATATGTTGTAAACATGGCGATGGACTCTATATCTTGAGTTCCGAAGGAAAGGTCATTGCCGTAGGTGGAGAAATGAATTCAAAACAAACAAATGTTACTTTTAAGTTACCATATGAAATTCCCGATGCTGTGGACTCAGACAGAGATGGCGTGGAGGATAGATTGGGCATACTCATGCCGTATAATTCTTCTGGGTTGAAACAAGGAGTGGATTGTGAACCTTTTCGTCTTGAGCTCAAAACGGACAATTCAGGGCTAGAGACAACTTGGGAACTTTACGAGGGTGACAACTCTGGGAAACTGATTGCAAATGGCGGACCGTTTGGGGGAAACTCAGATTACAGCGTCCAATATTGTTTGGCGAGCCCCAACTATTATTCCTTCTACATGTATGACTATGGTGAGCATCTCTCTTATGAATTACTGACTACATAGCTCATGCTCACAGTGCAATGTATTTTCACCGTAGCATCAGATGGATTGTGTTGTTTGAGGGGAAATGGATCTTTCGTGCTGTCGAGTGGAGAAAACATAATTCTGCAAAGCACAGGAGCCTTTGGAGCCGTCAGTGTTACTCCTTTTTCCTTACCCATCCAATCGTACCCCAACAAGGTGGGTTTCTTGAATACTTTTGGATCTTATCGCTTACTATTAGCTTTGCGCCTGGTCTTGCACCGACGTCATCTTTTTTTTCATCTAGACGACATTAAGCATCCCGAGCGTATCTCCATCACCGTCCCTACAATATGATCCAACATTTTCACTAGATGTGCCATCTTTTTTGCCCACAATGCCCCCTGATGATAATATTTGAATGAAACTTCAAAAAATCAATAGCACTGTAGTTAATACGAAGGCTCAACATCTCTTATTTGGCACAAACTACGTACTAGTCATCATCCGTACTCCAACGATTTTTCATGGCATTCTCATCCCAAACATGATACCATTTCGGGTACTGACCGGAACCTTTTTCAACGATGCTCTTGTCGTGACTTAGTCGATAATCATAAAACAATTCCTCGTCCTCAACGTCCCTCAAGGAGATTATGCCCATGCCATTCATAATGACATTTTCTGTATCGAAGGCGTTTTTAGCCCACGACTGCGGTGGGAGTTCATACTCGTTGGGAATGTACCGACGCAGTTCTGGGTGTTGCTCTAGCATTCGTTCGGTAAAGTCGATGGGGACAGTGACACAGTTGGGCCCACAACGGTGGTGGCATTGGGTGGAAGCCGACGAATCCTGATCATCCCCCGGAGACTTACTTTCTGTCATTGTTGGCGCGGGTGGATGATTGACAACATGTCCCAATGCCCACATATTGTCTATTACAGTGTACGGACTTCTCCTGGAATCAATCAGTATATCATCGTATCTCATGGAAAGTTGATGCCGAGGGTCATTTTCTGATAAATTCCGTTGGGTTTGAAGGGATGCCGCCATGAGATGCTCTTTGGGCCAAATTTTACCGGGGAAGAATGCGAGGAGTGTGCCCGCGATGGCTTTTCCGTCAATGTATACCCCCCGTCCGGCGTTGGGTACTGTCGACTTGAGAGCTATGATGGAAAATTTTTGCTGTTGTTGATGATGTTGTTGCTGCTGAGGGCTCTGATTTTGCAGTACACCATAATTACGAGCATAATAGGATCGAATAAGATTTTTGGCATGATGATATCGCATGGCTGGAATGACATCAGACCGGAACTGGCTCGGACAAAATCCAAATTCATCTTGCTCTCCATCGTCCAATTCGGTAGACTCTTTTCTTGCTACATGCTGCGGCCATCCATCATAATAGTGCAAAAGTCTTTGAATGGCACCCGTTTTTATCCTGTAAAATTGATGTTGAGAAGAAAGTATCGAAAAGCTACTCTCTCGTTGTCCATTGGCAACTACCCATTCGTGCATCTTACGCTCCACATCTTCGTACTCTTTCCACAAAATAGTGTTATAATCCTTTTCTCTGTCAGAATGAAACACATACTCCTCTTCAGTGCGCATCGCCTCTGCATCATCCGTTGTCCTCCTGAATTCCTCCTCGGCCAACCTCGCCACATCCAGTAAATGCACGACTTGATGCCCGATCCTCGATTGAAGCTCCCGACGTAATTTCCCCAAGGACAAATCGTGTATGCCGCTGCTGTCCTGATCTAGATTGCAAGCCGCCCGATCGAGAAGGGCGGCGACGTGTTCTTTGGATTCCGCGATTTCACGGGCGTTATCGTCGTCGACGACCCTCTTTGGGGCATCGAACATCGAGGCATCCCCATCGGCATCCGAGACGCGCGACTGTTTTTGGTCCGACTGCGAGGTGAGTCTCAATTTGTAATGTTCGAGTGCCAAGAGTACAAAGTATATATCTCTTCGTTCTTGTATTCCCCGCGGGGCGGATTCGTTGGCACCGAATATGGTTCGTAGAAAGTGTCGTAGGGTGGAGAACACTCCTCGTTTTTTGGACGGGGTTGTCGTCGTTCTGGGGGAGGTGGTGTCAGCTGTGGCAGCCGCGGCGGCGGTGGCAGTTGCGGATTCTTTTTTGGTGGAATGTGTACATTTTTGGAAGAAAGCGGGATGGCGGTGTATCCGAATGTTCGGTGATGGCTTGGTGAAGGCGACGAATCCTGAGGTGCCGTGGCGAATGCGCATGGGGTTGCATCGAGCAGTAAATAGATGACGACGGTCATGAACGACAACGTGTCGACTTAGTGTATGGACATGACGTTGCCATGGCTGTGAGAGTGATGGCATGGTCGATGCCGCGATTGAGTTGAATGCTACAAATGGTGGTGTCAGTGGTTGTATTAGACTGTCCGTGCAAACATATTATTTGTTGACAAATTTGCCAAAATTTGTTGGCAAATTTCAATCACAAACCAGTCAGCAAATTTGGCGTTTTTGTGTGTCCGTGCATCAGAGCCCAAATTTGCTGATAGTGTGACTGGACGTCCTTCTCTACAAGCTATAGTACAGACAGCATAAACAGAGATGGCGCAAAATCTGAGACCATACCAAATTATGGTGTATCGAAATGCCTCATCATTATTTTTGTGTGTCTGGCTGTTGTTGTCGTCTTTTTCTGATGTTCGAGCTGGGTTACACGTGTAACTATCGAACTATCAACTGTCGCACCAACTCGGAATGAGGCTGTTGTTGTCGTCTTTTTTCTGATGTTCGGGCCGGGTTACGCGTGTAACTATCGAACTGCACCTGTCGCACCAACTCGGAATGAACATCCTCAAGGCGTCACTCAGTGGCCCATCATTCTTCTTTGTTGGCATCTGTTGGCATCTCTGCTGGTTATCACATTCATCAGGCACAACAAGGAGGAACCAAGACGGCCGCCACTTTCTCCAAACCGCCCTCCTCTCCGCAGCCAGCATTCACCGCATCCATGAATAAGAAACTGCCTCCCTTGATTCCCACCTCCAAAAGAGTCATCATGACATCTTTCCTCCTCTCCCTCGTCCACTCGTCCCGCCGCAACACTCCTCAACTCGCCGCCACGGCCTTCCTCTCTCCCCCCTCCACGCGCACGACCATCGCACGTTCCACACTCGGCAGGATTCGACTGTACAGCGAGGCGCCGGCCAGCGCCGATCGACGAACCGCGTTGGAGCAGTCCATCGCCACCAAGGGGAATGAAATTCGACTTCTCAAAGAAAATGGAATCAATAAGGAAGATTTGGCACCGCATGTGGCTCAATTATTGGATCTCAAATCGCAGCTGGCCGGATTCGACGACAGCAGCGACGGCAACACTAAACAAAGCGACAAACACGAGGGATCCACCGAAAAGGAACAAAAACAAACGCCGGAAAAAGAAGAACCCTCCGTAAACGAACTTCGTGCCTCCCGCCTCGCCAAAGTATCCGCCATGAGAGAAGCGGGAGTGCAGCCCTACGCCTATCGATACGAATGCACGCACACCGCCGCACAATTGATGGCGTTGTACGAAGACAAATTGGCGGAGGGGGAAGAAGATGCCGAGAATTCCATTGCCTTTTCGCAACGGGGCGTCCAGGGGGGAGATGTCAGTGTGGCGGGAAGGATTATGGCAAGACGTGTTTTTGGAAAATTGGCTTTTTATGCATTGCAGGATGAGACGGGGGTCATACAGCTGCAGTTTGATAAAAAGAGGTTGGGAGAGAGAGATGGAGAATCGTTTAAGGTCAGTGTGCTTGGGTGGGGAGTTGTTTCCAGTGACGAGAACAGAGAGAGCTGTGGGAGATTCGTGAGCTTGTTGTGTTCTCGTTGTTGTCGATCGATTCCCTTGTATTCAGGACTTGGAAGTGACATACAGTTGAAACAGTTTCGCTGCCTTGTCTTGAGAGACCTGTCAACATTCCATCGTCATTCACACTCATGCCATTATCTTTCTTCACTCTCGTTTCGACTCGCTCGGGCCTTCCTTTCACACGTACCATCCCCAGAATCTCAAAGCATGGACCGACACAGGCGACATCATCGGAGCGACCGGCACCATCCGACGCACGGACAAGGGTGAACTCACGCTCTACGCCAAAGAATGGACCATGCTCACCAAATCCGCCTTGCCCCTCCCCGATAAATTCCATGGCCTCACGGATATTTCCAAACGATATCGCAACCGTCATTTAGATTTGATAGTTAATCCATCCGTTCGAGACACATTTTACAAGAGGGCCAAGATTACGAGTAGCTTGAGGAGACAGCTGGACGAGAGGGGATTTTTGGAGATCGAGACGCCAGTCTTGCATACACAACCCGGAGGAGCGGAGGCCAAACCATTTGAGACATATCATAATACCATGGATATGGAGCTCACCTTGAGGATTGCTACGGAATTGCATCTAAAGCGTTTGATCATTGGTGGATTTCCGAGAGTCTACGAACTCGGGAGAATTTTCAGGAATGAAGGCATTTCCACGAGGCACAATCCCGAATTTACGAGTGTGGAGCTGTATCAGGCATATGCGGATTATCATGACATGATGGATTTGACAGAGGAGTTGGTATGCGGTATGGCGAGTGAGGTTTGTGAATCCATGACTATTCCATATGGAGAACATACAATTAGCCTGGAACGGCCTTGGAGAAGAGTCACTATGCATGATATTGTCAAAGAGGAAATACCCGACTTTGAGTTTGATCTTTTGGATCCGTCTACTTTGGAGGCCGCTAAAGCTGCCGCCACCAGGGCGGGAGTTCCAGATGTGAACAAACTGACCACGGTGGGTTACGTGTTGAACGCATGTTTTGAGGAGTTGTGCGAACCAAAGTTGATACAGCCCACTTTTGTGATCGATTACCCGGTGGAGGTCAGTCCATTGTCAAAACCGCATCGAAGCAAGCCCGGAATGGTCGAGCGGTTTGAACTCTTTGCAACGGGGCGGGAAATGGCAAACTCCTTCAGTGAATTGACGGATCCAGTAGATCAAAGAGAGAGATTTGAAGCGCAGGCCGCCAAGAAAGCTGCGGGGGATGAAGAAGCATGTGGTGTTGACGAGGAGTTTCTGATGGCATTGGAACAAGGTATGCCGCCTACCGGGGGGTTGGGAATCGGTATTGATAGACTTGTCATGTTATTGACAAATTCACCATCCATTAGGGATGTCATTGCGTTCCCTCTGTTGAAACCGGATGCTTAATGATCGAGTCAACTTCTTTAAGTGTATGTCTATGCACAACACGATAGGCAGCCAATCCAAAGTTGATTCGAGACGCTTAAATTCCTAGGAGACATAATGTAACTTATGAGAAGATTGTCGTGAGACAACGTAACAACTAATCGAGATTATTTCAAAGTTAGTTCAAAAGTGAGAATTCCTAAGCAACCTTCTTGATGTCATCGTCCTCTTCGTATGCTGACAACGGTGGACAAGTGCAAACGAGATTCCTGTCACCATATACATTGTCCACACGTCCACAGGAAGGCCAAAATTTGTTTGCTCTGATCCAAGGGGCCGGGTACGCCCCGACTTCCCGTGAATACTTTCTGTCCCATTTGTCGTTAAGAATATCATCAATTGTATGTGGCGCATTGCGCAATGGAGAATCTTCAAGTGCGATGCGACCGCTTCCAACATCATCGATTTCGGCGCGAATTGAGAGCATTGCGTCGCAGAATCGGTCGAGCTCTGCAAGATCTTCTGATTCGGTCGGCTCTACCATCAGTGTGCCTGCAACTGGCCAGGACATAGTCGGCGAGTGGAATCCGTAATCTTGCAAGCGTTTCGCAACGTCTTCTTCTGTGACGCCGGTGGCTGCTTTCAGTGGACGAAGGTCTAGAATGAACTCGTGAGCACATTGCCCATTCTTTCCGACGAAAAGAACGTCATATGCTCCACTCAGCCGCGCGGCCATGTAGTTTGCATTGAGGATTGCAACTTCTGTTGCCTTCTTGAGGCCTTCGTATCCATTCATCTTGATATCTGAAGCGAAGAGTATTAAGTTGATATCAATCATGAGATAAGTGATGAAAGATTTCATACAAGCAACAGGTAGAATATCAAGACTCACACATCCAGGAAATGGGGAGAATCGCAGCAGATCCAAAAGGTGCCCCAGCAATAGCCCCATCCTCTTTCGGGATACACAAGTCGCTTCCGCAGAGTTTACCAGCAGCTTCAGGATCGACAGCATGACCAGGAAGGAATGGTGCAAGGTGCTTCGCAACTCCGATCGATCCAACGCCAGGCCCGCCGCCTCCGTGAGGGATGCAGAATGTCTTGTGCAGGTTGAGATGACACACATCTGCTCCGATGATTCCAGGACTCGTCAATCCGACCTGAGCGTTCATGTTAGCACCATCCATGTACACCTGACCACCAGCCTGATGCACCATATCAATTATATCGACAATCTTTTCCTCGAACACACCAAATGTCGATGGATAAGTCACCATGAATGCTGCAATGTTGTCACGATGTTTTTCAATCTTGGCTGTCAAGTCATCCAGATCGATATTTCCCTCATCGTCATTATCGACTACCACCACCTTCATTCCAGCCATAGATGCACTCGCCGGGTTGGTCCCGTGAGCACTCTTGGGAATGAGACAAACATTCCTATGACCTTGACCAATGTGCTCCAAGTATTTTTTGATGACGAGTAGACCAGCAAACTCTCCCGTAGCTCCACTGTTGGGCTGGGCAGAAACGGCAGCGAATCCTGTGATTTCCGCCAAATCCTTATTCAAGTCAGCAATGAGTTCGTGGTACCCTTGTACCTGATCGTGTGGAGCAAAAGGATGGATGTCACAGAACCCAGGCCACGTCACTGGGATCATTTCGGAGGTGGCGTTGAGTTTCATGGTACACGACCCAAGGGAGATCATTGAGTGATTCAAGGCCAAGTCACGATTCTCGAGGGTTTTCAAATAGCGGAGCATTTGCGTCTCGGAGTGATGCTGGCGGAAAATGGGATGTGTCAAAATGTCTGTTTGTCGAGCAACAGACTCATCCACTTCCATGAGCGACATATCGGCGGTTACATCGGGGTTTTCAATTTTAAACGCTCCAGAGAGCAAAGCCGCCAGATCATCTCTGGTGATGCCCTCTCCCATCGAAATAGCAACACGATCATTGTCGATTACGCGTACATTGGCCCCGACAGACACAGCTCCCTCCTGTATCTGACTGGACGTCATACCCTTTGACGCCACATTCACAGTGAACGCATCAAAAAACGACCCGTCCATAACATCGAAGCCATTCTTCTTCAACTCCCTGTGTGCCACCCGCGCCAAGGCATGAATCCTGCCGCTAATATCTCTCAAACCGTCCGGACCATGGTAGATCGCATAGGCCGCTGCCATGTTCGCCAACAAAGCCTGCGCTGTGCATATATTACTGGTCGCTTTGTCTCGTCGAATGTGTTGTTCTCGAGTCTGCATTGCCATGCGGAGGCATGGTTTGTTGTTGGAGTCGATGGTGACGCCAATGATGCGGCCGGGCATTTTGCGAGAATGAGCGGAAGAGGTACTGAGAAATGCAGCGTGCGGGCCACCGAAGCCCATTGGAACTCCGAATCTTTGTGCCGAGCCGATGGCGATGTCGGCTCCCCTACGGGACAAATAAAAGAAGAATTGAGCCTCGATATGGCAAATTTGAAATTGCATTCATCGAAGCAGAGTTCGAAACAATCAAACATACCAACTGGAAGGTGGTGCCAACTTAGTCAAGGCCATCAAATCCGTCGCACAAATGACCATGGCTCCACCGTCATGAGCTCTCTTCGCAAAATCCTGATAACTCTCTCCCTCACTCTCTACCCTTCCATAAGTATTAGGATACTGCACCATAGCTCCACAATATTTCCCGGAATCCACATCTGAAGTCGAGTGATCGCCAACGACCACCTCCACTCCAATGGCCTGAGCACGAGTTTTCACAAGCCCAATCGTCTGAGGATGGACGTCTTGACTAACAAAGAACTTCTTGCGGTTCTTACTGACACTGACGCACATGCTCATCGCTTCGGCGGCAGCGGAACTTTCATCCAAGAGACTGGCCACGCTCATTTCGAGTCCGGTAAGGTCCGAACATAGAGTTTGAAAATTGAGAAGCATTTCGAGACGTCCCTGTGCGATCTCTGCTTGATAGGGGGTGTAGGCGGTGTACCATCCGGGATTTTCGAGCATGTTCCGAAGGATGACGGGTGGAACAATGGTGGAATGGTATCCTTGGCCGATGAAGGATTTCATGACCTTGTTCTTGGCGGCGAGGCGAGAGATCGACGACAACGCCTCCGATTCGGAGAGGGGCGGCGAGAGATTCAGCGGTGCGGGGTTGCGAATGCTGGGAGGGACGGTAGAGGAGATGAGCGATGGGAGATCGGGGAAGGAAAGGGATCGGAGCATAAGGCCGATGGATGGATCCGACGGCCCGATATGGCGTCTGGAGAACGTGTCGCTGGGGTCCAGGGCATCGCTACTCGCGCTGGTGGAGGCGCATTGCGCTTGGATGACGTGCCTGCAGGAGAGGGCACGGAGGGGGCGACTGCGGAGGATAGTTCGAAGGGCTGAAGTCATGGTTGGTTCCGGAAAATTATATTATGACAAATCAGAGCGCATGACTTGACCACGTATAACACGAAATGGCTTCTTCGAGATATATTTTGTTGTTTGCGTATCTAGGCCGTGGGAAAGAAGATACTCTAGGTACTATACCATACCGTACTTTCATTCTCCCTAACAAAGATATCCAAATACTAATTCCTATTCTTTTTCCTCATGAACGTGCGCTGTGTCATATCAACGTCATCAAATTCCTGCTGACGTCATGATGACTGGGATCTATTCGTGTTGTACGTTCAATGAAGAACGTAGATTGGCATCATATTTGAAATCGGATCTGGTAGATGCCTGGATTCTAGAATCTATCTGTAATGCAAATAATGCCCCATTGCACTGGCTTAAGAGCCCACAATTTTTTACAGTTGATTCTGATCAACCTTGCAGATCTGGCACAATAGGGATAGTAGAAACAATGAAATCGCAACAAAATACTTCCGCACAATGACAATTTCCACAGCAACCCGATTGCCTCTTCCAAGAAAAATACTATTGCAACACCAGGCCTGCCATGATCACCCTCAGATCATCCTCAGATCATCCTGCCACTTGGTGCAGTCAGATTTGTGTTATTTTTTACGTGATATCTTACCGTTTCTAACATGTCGATTTTGTTACACAGCACAGCATGACCAGAAGCTGAGCAGATGCAAGATTTATGTGTGTAAGTTGATTTTTAAATCATTGATTCCCCGATTTGTTCCTCTACATCATCATCGCTCTGTCCATTTCTGTGTTGTAATGGGCAGGCTTCTTGTCAGACTTTGATTGTGACTTTTTCCATGAAAAATTAGGCATCATAGAAATTAAAGGTGAGTCCTCCTCCTCCTCCAGCTTTTCCATTTCTTCCATCTTTTTTCTCAACTCTTCACTTTCCTCCCGCAATATTTTAGTGATGACATATTTACCTGTCCCTTTCTGGTATGCTGATGCTTCATGATGCTTTAAGTTTGAAATGCTTTTGCTTGCATCAATCTTGATTTCCTCTGAACACTAGGAATCTTTTCAGCAGACTCCTTCCTCTTTTGCAGTTCCTTTATTTGTGTTCCAACAGTCTTCTTTTGTGTGGCTAAAAGAATATCATCTGACAAAGTGCATCCTCCAGTTAAAACTGCAAATAACTAGAAATAAAGAACAAGTATTTATGAATTTCTATGACATTGAAGTTGATTAATATAGAAGTTAATCATTAATATTCAGTTTTTAAGACTGATTCTTGTGTTTTTGATTTGACATTCGCTCTGTTATTAATCTTGGGTTTAGTAAAGTCCAGGGATAGTTCAAAAATCATTACAACCCTCAAACTTTGTCATTTCCTGTCATGACCTGCTCAGGAAAACCTC